>JAAWXA010000048.1:2975474-3034225 GCA_038090715.1 Florisuga fusca
CCATGGCGGCGGAGCGCGGGGGTTACTCCCTGGAGGCGGTGCCGCTGCCGCCGGAGGTGCGGGAAAGCCTGGCGGAGCTGGAGCTGGAGCTGTCGGAAGGTGAGGGCGGCCGGGGAGGGCTCGGCCCGGCCTGGCCGGTGCTTCGGCAGGAAGCCCCGCGGGTCGCTTCCGCTGTCCGAACGGGGCAGGGCGGGGGCCCGGTTCCGCTCAGGGGCCTGTGGGGCGGCGGGAGTCTCGCCCTCCGGTTCACCCCGGGGCTCCGGCGGGGCCCTTGCCTCTTCTCCCGCCGCCAGCCCTCGGAGGGGAACCGGCGTGGAGCGGGGCGCGTTGTACAGAGAGCTGGGACCGGGGCCGCGGTGCGGGTTCCACGGCAGCGGCTGAACGGCAAGGGACAAGCGGCCTCAGGCTCCCCTGCGGGCGGTGGCTGAGGCCCCTTCGGAGCCGGCCAGGAGATGCGGTTCCGTTCAGTCTGGACTGGCACCGCAGTTGCACCAACTGGCAGCTGGTTACTGTGAAAATGCCCATTTATATATTTATTTATTTTACCTATGTGTTCCTAGTGACAGCTAAAATCTAAGCCTCACGCTTCAGGTTTCTCTACAGTTCACGGCGTTCTTACGCTTTCGAGTTTCGTGGCAGGAACATGGTGACATTCCCTCCGCTTCTCTGGTTAACCTTGGTTAGAGGCGGCAGAGATGCAGTGGCTGAAGTTCACTTTGACCGTGTACTTCAGCTCATCTCTTGGTTTGCTGCCCCCAAATGGTAACTTGTTCCTCTGCTTCCACCTTCAGGCTTGTGTTCAGCGGTAACAGCCCTTTTGTGACCCCCGCTGGCATGATACTTGTTTTCTTGGTAGGATTGGTGTGGCTTTTTGCATATAGGTTCCCTGGCATGGCCCACCCTGCAGACAGGCGAGTGTAGGCACTGGGTGCAGGAGAGCACACAAGGAGCAGAGGCAGCATTTTCTGGGAGCAGCTGCTCATTGCGTTTTCCCCCACTATGGTGTGGTTTTCGGGTGGGCAAAACGAGGGTTATTTCCGCTTTATATGCTGGCTGACATATATGGGGCTTTGGGAAACGCTTCACAGTGTGGCTGTCCGTGCCTCCAGTGTGGGACCTTTGGTGCAGATGCAAAGTACAGGGTTAGTAACTTTGTTGTCCAAGTTTAACCTGCCACCGCATGTCTGCCGGAGTTGTAGGAAGCAGTGCCTGACACGTACTGCTGCTTGTGCAAGAGAGGTGCCCGTGCCTTGGGAGTACCCGTGTGCACTCACACCGTGGCCATGCCTGGGACACTGGCTTTTCACAGATTCTTGAAATCATTCTGGTTGGAAAAGACCTTTAAGATCATCAAGCCCAATGCCTGCTCTGGGGACAGCACTCACTGATTGGCCAGGGTATCCTGGGGTTGGCTTGTCTTTTGTGGAGGTCCTGACTGTGTTTGTTTAACCACTGGACTGTTTTTTTATATATGGATCTGAGGTATGCTAAATCTGTGAAACGCCTGAAGTGATTGTGGGCTGTCTCAGTGCAGTATGTCTAATTCTGAAATTTGTATTGCTTTGGAACTCCTGGATTACTTAAGTTGATTGGATAAAGTGACAATGTTGGCTCAAACCACTCTGAAGGCTTAGTTTATGATTTTAGGTACCATCTTTGACCTAAGGTATGATTGCTTCTCTGCCTTCTTGAAATAACCTGAAGGTGTTTGCAGGCAGGTGTTCTTCAACATCTGGTAATATGTTACATGCTCATGTTCTGCAGTCACGTGAAGTTTGCTGGACCTGTCTCATTAATGTTCAGAACTTCCACACTTGGAGAGGAAGGAAGTGAACATGATCAGATACTTGCTTTTTAACCTATGTGAAGTGGATGCAAATTTTGTGTAGTACTCTTCTTCTAGCAGAAGTAAATGGGTACCTGCAGTGATGGCCAATTGTTTCCCTCTTATTATTGGAGCAGAATCCAGCCTGTAGTGGAAAGCTGCTGCTGGCTGTGACTTCCTCAAGTTTTCATCATGCTTTTTACTGGATGTACAGTGCTATTATGCATTTTGTGTATGGATGTTGTAGATGACTTCTGCCTTAACAAAGGCTTTTATGTATGTGTATGAAAACAGGCAGACTGCGGTGACTTCTTATGCTGAATATGCTGTAACATGGAGAAAGTCATACTGGGGAGGGTGTTACCATAGAGAGGAAGTGTGAAGGGAGGAAAAGAAATAAGAAAATTGAGAGCAAGTTCTTTCTACTTTTTACGTGTAATTTCTTAATTGAACTGTCATGTGTACTATGTTGGGGCAGAAATAACCTATGTTCTCTTTGATTACGTTATTTTCTCGTATAAATAAATTGGGAAAAAGATAAAAAAATTCCTTGGTTTTGTCCAGGTGGTCATGGTGAAAGTTGTGGAGGGCATTTGCATTTAGATGTACAGAAAGACAGCCAGAATACATTGCTGCTTTCTAAAGACAACTCAAAATCTCAAATAACATGTTCTGCTTGGAAGAGTTTTGGATGGGGAAGGAACTCCAACCTTGCTACAGTTTTGGTCACGTGTGGTGTGATGTATCCTTCCACTTTTACAAGTTCCTAATCTCTTGATTGACAATTGTTTGTATTATTTGTGTGCTAGAAAATGAATGGTTGGACCTATAAAAGAAGCCATAGGACAGTGCTGCTGAGTTGCTTTGTTATATCAGCACTGTAATTTCTTCCTTGCCTGCTGCACCCTTTTTGAGACATAAGGACAATTTTAAAACGTGATTGTCAGTTAAGCTGAATTGTAGCTCATTGACCCTGTAGGCTAAGCATCCTTACCTTAAGACTATAAGATGCTGCAACTTTCTGATGTAATGGAAAGATGTGGTGGTCCCTAATCAGCTTGGTAGGGTCTTCTCTGAAAGTGCTAAAGTGATGCTGTGAAAGCCCAGTCATATATTAGTCACTATAAACTGTTCTTCTGTGCTTTGAAAGAGAGCTAGGGTTATTTAAAAAGCAATAAAATCCAATCTGCATTGGAGATTTTGTAGGAAAAACATCAATGTGCTTTTTAAAAGCCTGTGCCTATTTTAAGATAGTGTATCTTATATATGTGCGTATTTTTATGTATTTAAATGTACACTTCCTTTAAGTTATGATAATTTTGAATAGCAGGTCTCACTTAGACATGATTATTACTTCTGTAATTTGTCAGTTCATGAAAACAACATTCTATTTAAAAGCTGTGCCTCAAAACAACTTTTGACTGTTCTTGTGTGCAAAAGCCTCCTCATTTTTAACCTTTTCAGAGCTTTTTCAGTTACTTGCTCCATTTTTTTCCATGTCACATGGCTATATTTTTCTGGGTTATGCAATAAGATGCATACTTTGGATAAGAGAGAAAAGCTTGAGAGGTCATGAAACCCTACCTCTGTCAGGAAAAAATCGTGATGTTTAAACACCTTTCTGAAGAGCAGTGGATACTGTGCTTCCTCCATTTGAGCTGCTTTACTTGCACTCCTAAGTGTAGGAGATGTGGAATTGGGTCATTTTTTTTTTTCATCCAGATCATCTGTGCAGGAAGATGCCTCTCTTGTTCCTTTCTAATCCAAGGGAGATACATGGAGGAGTAGAATTAGTCAAAGATAAAACCATGTTATATGTCTGTGTAGCAACAAGAACCATCCCATGGGTGTTAGCTTGTGTGGCTTTGCCTTCTAGAGTTGTTCACTGGGGTAATGCCCTCAGCTAGCAGTTCAGGGTCTTCCAAACACATATAACTACGCTTGTTTCCTTTCTGGGAGATGTTGTGTACTTGTTATGTGGTTCTGGGGAGACTGGGCCATTTGGAAACATAATATATGATTTGCATTCCATAAATGTTACATAAAAGCCGAGGAATGAAAAGTGTGTATTTACAGGCTTTTTTTACGTGGCTCTTTGATAAGCATGTGAATATTACAAGTTTTTTTTCTGAATTTCTCATCAGCTTTAAATATTAAATCTGTGGATTTGGTTGTTCTTCTGTTTCCTAGAAATTTGTAGGTCAGTCTTATTTTGAAACTGAGTTTAAACTGTGGTTCGACAGAGATTACCTACTGTAAATAGACTGAAGATACTTCTTCTGTGTTTAAATCTATTCCATTGCCCCTCCTGATTACTAGATGGGAAATGCTGCTCTTGGTGGCTTCTATCAAAGAGGCTACAGAATTAGTCCTGTGGTACAAATGTATTGTCACAGAGTTTATTGTCTTTATTATAACTTGATTTCACTTACTGATTGGTGTGTTGTGTTTCACATCTCTTAGCACATTGCTCCAGAGTTTCTCCTGAGCCTGGTTAAGCTTTAGTGGAAAGAGCTGGCGGTTTAGATGGAGCATTTGCTGGGCAGGCTGTTCTGGTTCCCCTTGAGATGTTTGTGTCAGCCTGGATAGAAGGCTCACTCACAGACTTTTGATCCCAATTATTTATTCCCCATTTAAGAAAGGAGGAATTGGTACATGTGACAAGAAGTTTTGTCTAGTTTGTTTGGTTTTGAGTTTTGTCTGTTGGGTTTGGGGTAGTTTGGATTTTTTTATTTAGGTAGAGGAGTGTTCTGAGGTACTGCAGGTAATATGTAAAGCTGGGCTGAAGAAGGTGTCAGCTAAGAACTGTGTCCTGAGAAAAAAATCAGACTACATATGTATTGTCAGACGTTTGGCTACTGAAATATTCCAGTAATAATTTTTGCAATAACTACTAGCCAGTAATAGCCCATACTAACAGGCTGGATGGGATTTTTAAATGAGAAATCGATAACAGGATACTTTTTTTAGACAGAAATAACTTTCTTATAAAAGCCAGAGATAGCAGTTGGAACTGAAAAGTTTAGTTTCTTTTGTTACACTAGTAGTATTGATGTGGCATTAAAGTACTGTGTAAAATCACATCAGGAAGAGAGATGTACACACACACACACTTTTAACCTATTATCTTTCTCTTAGAGCATGTATTTGGGTGTATACTTAGGGTCTTAAAGGGGTAGTTTTCTGTTACATAATTCTTAAATATGTCTGCAATTTGCCATTACCACTTCTGCCATCATTTTACTACCTGGGAATTAATACAGTCTGAGGCTGTCAGTGAGAAGGGTGAACTGGGGAGGCAGATGCTTGGTAAGTGGATGGTAGTCTGTGAAACTTGACCTGCAGCGTCTTTGTTGCTTAATTTCTGGGCCTCTCCAACAGAAACTGTTATTTGTGTGATAGTACGTGGGGCTTGCCAAATGCCCACGGGGACTGAGTGAGCCTACAAAGCTTGTTCTAACATGTTACACCTGGCACAGGTCTAGGGAAGGGACTGGCTGATGTTCTTTAGACAAGCTCGTATCCTTAGGTTTGGTTTGTGACTGAAGTAGTCACACAGGGTTTGAAGGGAAGCAGGTTTCTGATTTTTTTCCAAATAAATTTATTATTAAACACTCTTGTAACAAGGAGCAGTTGCCATTGAAGTTCATGGTTATCTTTTGCAAGAGATACTTTAATTCTGGCCAGGTAAGGTACATGAAGGAAGTTTGTGACTATCAATTGATGGAATAATGCTCTTCCTGCCAGCCCTGTCTGGAACTCAGGCACTGTTGTAGTCTTTATGGATACTTGCTTTTGTATTGTAAATAAGCCAACAAACAGTAACCAGGGTACGAGCATATTAGAATCTTTTTACCAAAATGTGCCTGTATTTAAAACTGTTTTGCTTTGATTGCTTTTTCTTTGGTTGTAAAACTGCACAATGATGCATCCATCAGCTCCTCTCTGAAATACTCAGTTATAATGTCTTGACCTTGTTGGAGTCCAGTGTTTCATTGTTGGATCTCTAAGCATGTTCTCAACTCATGTCATTCTTGGGATTATGTTGCTTAATAGGTGTATTATGGGATTATTATTAAGGGAAAGATTCAGTTATTTAAGGAAAGGAGGGGAGGGGGCTTTTCATAGCCTGTAACAGATGGAGGATTTCATTTGCTACTGTTTGGAATGCACACAGTGAATGTGTGTATCAATTCTAGTTCCATCTTCAAGGATATCTTCTAGGAGATAAAGGCTGCTGCCTTCATGGTAGTAGGCTTTTGCTCCAAAAGAGTCTTTTTGTTTACATTTATTTACATTTCTTTCCTGCAGTGAAAAGCTGTTGAAGCTTTGGGGCATCGTGGGAGAAAGGTATTGCAGCTGGATGGAACTGCTGTCCTCGCTTTTCTGTTTCATCAGGGGGTACAAAGTCACCTGCACCTGTTGACAGGCTGGCTGTGAAGCAGCTGCCCAGCAGGTTGTCATTGCTCTGTCTCATCCCAGTTTCTGGACGGTGAGTTAGTCCAGGTCATTAAAGAACAGGCACCATATGACTTTAGCATTCTGAAGCTGGGTTCTGGCCACAGCTATGTTTTCTTCTGTAACAGCAGCAGCTGAAAAACAGATTGCTTCTAAAGCCCCCCTTTTTTCTCCAAGTAAAACTTCCTCCTGATTATGGTAAAAAATGCAAATTAAATAATCTTCTTACTCTGCTTCAGGGAAGGACTGAAGTTTATTTGAAGGCTACATGTCTGTTGAGATAAAGACAGTCTGGCTAGGAGGCTGATGGGTAGGCACCTGGTCTGTGGGATGCTTCCATCCATTGCATTCCTTTTGGCCACAGCACATTTTGAAGGCTGTTCACAGTGAGCTATTATAATAGGAGAGCAGGGTACGAAAGGAGAGGTGGGGGAGAGGCATAACCTGTGGGTTAAGTAGCAATACTTCTGTTGAGGCTACTACTGGCACTGAGCTGTTTTTCCTATACATTTTTGTCTCCTCCATTCTGTTTATCGTCTGTGTGAGGTTGAAAATATTGTGCTAGTCTACAAAAGTGCTGTTGGGTCTGTTGGTGACAGTGGCTGTTGAGTTTTGAGCTATCCTGACAAAATGGGCAGGAGTTATTTTCCTTAACTGAGTTAAATGTCATAGCTGGGACCATTCCCAGTGTTTCAGTTATCCCACCATATTAGTGTAACTGTAACAGTGACAACTGAGGCTCATGAAGCTATGTTTGTTGTATTACTACAGTGAAAAACAATTTTACATGTCTTTACTGCTGTCTTTTTTACACACACCACCTTTAATATGTTTTCAAAGGAAAAACCTATTCCTCAAATAAGTAACTGGACTGTCACTTCCATTCAGCCATGGCAATGCACTATAGTTGAGTTTATTTACCTAATCTTGCTATGTCCTAGCTGTGTAGAATTAATTCATAAACTAGTGATTTAAGAGAGATGGCAGTTAACACAGATGGTGGGAAGAGGTGAAAGTCCTGTGTAACCTACATTGTGAGAGAAAAACAGATTGATCATTTGCCTTTTCTGACCACAGCTGATGTGTTGGTTGATTAGAGTAGAGTTGTTCTTTTTCTCCTTTCTGTTTTGGAAGGTAATGAGTTTTAGGGGCTCTCACTTGGTTGGCCTTAAAGATTAGCAAACATGCTGGAAAGTTCTGTCATAGCAGTGAAATACTATGGTTGACCATAGTTTTCATCTGTATGACACTTGCATGTGAGTCACTCTGATCCCTACTCCCCCATCCTATTCAAGTTATATCAGTGTTTAAATGTCAACTTCCCACCACCTATTTAGGTTTGTTTTGTGTGTGCTTATTTTTGGTTTTGTTTTTTCCCCCTGCCTTCTGGAGCATAGAAGAATGAGTAAGGTGTCCTCTTTTAACTGAGAGCATCCTTACACTTTTTATCTGTAGCTATTTGTAATGAAAACAGCCCCGTGAGCAAGTGAGAATCTGCAGAAGACTTACGGACATCCAGCCTTAGTTTGACTTCTGTGGCTTCCAACCTGGGGGTGATGGGGATGCATTTAAGAGCTTACAAAAAAGAACTAAGTCTACTGTGGTGTTGTCGTAATCATTCTGAGGAAACAGAAAATGCACAGCTAGGGGAACTGGGAGGGCTAGGTCATCAACTTTCTTTCCAATTAAAGCAGAATTTCAGACTAGACCAGTTAGGTGGTTGGGGTTTTTTTGGTGGTTTTTTTTTTATATTTCTGCTGTAGTTAGATTATTATTCTCTTAGATTATTAGATTATTATTCTCTCCAGTGGTTAGATTATTATTCTCTTCCCTGTGCTTGATTAGAATTAGAATTAGAAGAATTAGAATTAGAATTAGAATTAGAAGAATGTGAAATACTCTGTCTCTTTGAGAACCAATTCTGCATTGAACAATCAAGTGTAGCAGTTGGAGACCTTGGGAGCAGCTCAATAGGTTCCTGGGAGATACCATAATTCATTGCTGGGCTGAGTGGCAACAGCAGTAGCAATGGTAACTGTAAAATGCTGAGTTTTATGTTAGGACGTAGGTTATGTTTGTCAGTAATTCCTTCAAGATTTATCTAGATGTAATCCCAGGCAGCCTGCTCTGATTGACCCTGCAGGAGCAGGCGATTGAGTGAGCCTGAACTTGAGATGTCCCTTTACAACCTCAGCTGTACTGTGGCAGAGGGATGGGTTTCAAACCTTTTCAGTCTTTTTTTCATGTTACTTTCACAAGGCAAGTTAAATCCTAGTGAGGAACAGGAGTATGATGGTAACCAGTACTTCAAGAGAATTAAAGGAAATCTGTTTTTTTCCAGGTTTTCTCATGCAAAAGTAAGCTTTCCTTAAAATTATGACACAGAGGCAAAATATTTCAGTGTCTCTGATTACATGATTGCATGACAGTCTTTTCTTTATAAAGAACCTCCATATTTACTCTGGAATAAGTATCAAAGTATTTACAGTTTCTTGATGCAAGGTTTGTAGATCTCAAGGAACTGTAAACTTGTTGCATTTTCCTCAGTTGTTTTGAAGTGATGATTGCAGATCCAGATTTGAAGATCTGCAGTAAAATGTACGTGTATGGCTTTCCTCTGTTATGCTTGAAGTTCAGTTCTTCCTCACAGAATTCAGAGGACAGAGCTAAAATGTGTGAATAATTCATTAAGACTTCCCAATCATCATCCTGTTCTTTGACCTTCTTCATACTGTTTTATTGCCTCCGTTTTTTCTTTCTCACTGTTGTTTCCTCAGTGGTGCTCAGCAGAAGGCACACAGGTCACCTTTGTTGCAACTGCTCCCCTGGAGTCTTGTTGAAAAATGCAGCATTGTTTGGCTTGTCTCCTAACAAATGCAATTTGTTCACCCTTCCTTTTTAATGACCTGTTTTCTTTTAAACCTCCCTGAGGTTTTTTTCTGTTTGTTTTCCTCTGTTGAAGTTTGTGTCTTGTAGCAAATGTCTATAACTATACAGACAAGACAGTGAAGGAAGTGTCAGCTCTTAATCTTTCCTGTCATGTTACCTTTTGAAGGTGAAAATGCTTCTATTAGGAAATATGTCTTCACTGAAATTATTGTCAGGCCCTGGCACGGGCTGCCCAAGGCAGTGGTGGACTTACCACCCCTTGAAGGATTTAAAAGCCATGTAAAATGTAGTGCTGGGGGACATGGTTCAGTGGTGGCCTTGGCTGTTAAAGGTTGGAGGTGATGATCTCAAAGGTCTTTTCCAACCAAAAGGATTCTGTGATTCTATTTTATTGTCTCTGTGATGTCCCTTGAAGAATTTGGATAAACCTCTTACAGCTGTTGAATATAGTTGGGCCTCATCCCTTCACTAGCAGGAACTCCGTGTTCAGTGTTCCTCCTGGAGAGCAGCAGGAAAGGCCTTGTGTCAAGTTCTGGTGTCCCCACTATAGGAAGGACATAGGTCTGTTGGAATGAGCCCAGAGGAGGGCCACAAAGATGATCTAGGGGCTGGAGCACCTCTGCTACAAAGAGAAGCTGAAGGAGCTGAGATTGTTCAGCTTGAAGAAGAGAAGACTCTGGGGGGACCTTATAGCTGCCTTCCAATACCTGAAGGGAACCTACAGGAAGGCTGGAGAGGGGACGTTTCATAAGAGTCTCCAGCAACAGGACAAGGGGAAATAGATTTAAATTGAAGGAGAATAGGTTTACACTGGTTAGTAGGAAGAAGTTCTTTAGTATAAGGGTGGTGAGACTATAGAACAGATGGCCCAGAGAAGTTGTGGATGCCCCTTCCCTGGAAGTGTTCAAGGCCAGATTGGGTGAGGCCTTGAGCAACTTTGTGTAGATGAGAGGAGTCCCTGCCCATGGTGGGGAAGTTGGAGTAAATGATCTCTAAGGTCCCGTCTAACCTATGAGATTCTGTGATGATTCTATGATATGAAAGCATTTTGTTGCTCTAGATCTTGAAACATTAAAACTTACGTAGGTCATGGTGCAAGATCAACAGGCAGCAGAGTGGGGGAAGGGTCTAAATCCCAAGACTTTGAGAAGCAGCTGAGGGAATTGGAGGTATTAAATCTGAAGAAGAGGAGGCTGGGAGCAGACCTCCTCACTCTCTCCAACTCCCTGAAAGGAGATTGTAGTGAGGTGGGTGTTGGTCTCTTCTCCCAAGTAAGCAGTGATAGGATGAGAGAAAATGGCCTCAAGTTGTGCCAGAGAAAGTTCAGACTGGATATTAGGAGCAATTTATTTACTGAAATAGTAGCCAAGCATTGTACCAGGCTGCCCAGGGCAATGGGCCTGACGTGTTAAAAAAAAACAGTTTAGTTGACACGGTGGTGTTGGGTTGGCGTTTGGACTTGATGATTTTACAGATCTCTTCCAACCTTAATGATGCTCTCTTAATGATCAATTCATTAGTGTCACCCCAGATCTTCAATTAATCAGATGCAAGGAAAATACTAACCACTCCCATTTGTCAGATAGGAATTGAAAAAGCTGTTGGCATAAGGAGAACAGAAAATCTGTAATGGTAGGTAGTTTACATATAACTTGAGGATCTTCAGCTCTGTTCTGCCATGCAGAGGTTTCTGAAGCACAGTCCAGGAACTGCAGCTTTTTGGAGGGGAGGTAGGTTGGGGGGTTTGGGCCTATTTATTACGGTTGCAACAAGGCCCATGGGTAGGAGGAGGCAAACAAGAAAAGGTGTATGGCATGGAGGCCATGACAGGCCTCCAGCAGGGTGGAATTACAACTGTGAGGCTGAAAAGAGGAGTTTTTACCTTTGTTCTTTGATCCAGCCTGTTTTTTGGCAGAAACAATCTGTGTTCCATAATGGAGTAGGGAGAAGAAGCTGAGGGATAAAAAAGTATGCTACTCTGTTTTGTTGCCTTCAAAATCATTTTGGTCCTGGTTTGAATTCTGGAAAAGTCCCACAGTACAAGATCTCTGCCTTACATTACAAGGAAAAAGAAATGTTAAAAAAATGCATAAACTTGACATTACAAAGAAAGTGTGTCAGACATATATTGTCAAAGCACACTGGGGAGCTGGGTTAGGAAAGAACATTCAGGGTCACTGGGGAAAAATGCTTGTTTACACTAACATGTTGTTTAACAAAAATACTTATGTTGCTCATTAAAAATGTTTGTGTATAATTTGTATTTGGTGGGAATTCAATTTACAGCTTGTATTCACTGCTCTCAGAGATAGGAGCTTAGCAAATTTTTTTGTTTGTTTGTTTGCTTTGTTTGGTTTGGTTTGGTTTGGTTTGTTTTTCCAGAAGCAGTGTTTGAAGAAATCAAGTTATTTAGGTTTGGGCATCTTTTTCTATTTTTTGGTATAAGTTTTCATTTAGTAAGTAACATCACTAAGAAACTATTTAAACCATCTAGCTGAGGTTATAGTACGTGTTGTGGGAATTACAATGGCTGTACTTGGGACTGCTTATTCTTGCTTTGTTTCTGCTGCCCTTGGATTATACACGTGTGTAATAAAAGTCATGAACTTGAAACTTCTTAGCTGTCAAGAATCACACTTTAGGCCGGAGCTTGAGAGGTGATTTTTTGGTTTTTGGTTTTTTTTCCTTCACCTTGCTCCAATGCAAGCCTGTTGCTGCCCAGTGAGCTTGCATGTTGAGAACTCATGCTCTGGAGTTGACAGATTCACAGAATGTTATGGGCTAGAAGGGAGCTCTGGAGATTATCTAGTCCAACCCCCCTGCCAGAGCAGGTTACACAGTATGGCATCCATGTGGGTTTTGAATGTCTCTAGAGACCAAGACTCCACCACCTCTCCGGGCAGCCTGCCCTAGTGCTCTGCCACCGACAAAGTAAAGAAGTTCCTCCTCATGTTTAGATGGAACTTCCTGTGTTCAAGTTTGTGCCCATTGGCTCTTGTCCCATGACTGGGCACCACTGAGAAAAGACTGTCCCTAACCTCCTGACACTCAACCTGTAAGTGTTTGTAAGTGTTGATAAGATCCCCCCTCAGTTCTTCTCTTCTCCAGACTAAAAAGATCCAAGGCCCCCAGACTTTCCTCATCAGAGAGATGTAGTCCTCTGATCATCTTCATATCCCTCAGTTGACTTTTGGGCTATGCTTAACAATTTCCAAGAAGCCCCTGCTATAGTAACATACCTATGAATTTATTAGAGGAGGTTCTGAGCTGTGTGTCCTTTAATGACTGAGGCCTGTGTCAAGTGAGGCCTAAGAATAGGAAAAAATACAAAAACTGTGACTTGGCAGAAGAGCCATGTTGATGTCTTTAACCATTTTTTGGTGTTTGCAATAGATTTTACTGGATCTTGATGCCATGTTAATGACGTTACTGACTTCCAGCTTCTGCAGGAGGGACTTCATTGGTAGCTTTTATTGTGAATTTTATTCTTGCTTACAAGGAAAATAGCAACTGGACCCTAAGGAAAATCTGCATGCAGAATATTGACTTAGAAATTATTCCTAGTTGCAATGACTTGTGAAGTTTGTTAGGGATGTTGCTGATGGATGATAAGAGTAATCAGATTTTCATGATTTTAGTCCTTCTGGGAAGAAGTTTATAATAATGTTGCTTACTAGAATATCTACAAGGGAACCTTCAAAACTGTAAAATTTTTAGGATTTTAAATTCTTTAAATATCATAATTTGGGAACTAAAATTAATTTTTAAATTTATGGGTAAATCATTTTAGCTTTTGAGAGAACACATGAGTGCCTAACAGAAATACATGAGGTTTTGAAATTATTATCCACCTGTCAATTTTTGAGTGTTTTAAACCCATGGTTTATGGGTTAAGACACATACTCTGAAAAAGTAGAAAAGCGAGATAATTATGGAAAACTATGATATGATGTCTTTGTTCCTGTGAGAAGCTAAAAATGCAGCATCACATTTCAGAGAACTGTAGAGAATTTAGGATTATTGGAACTCAGTTGTTTTCATACAGACCAAAGATACTAAGAAAACATGCAAAAATGGGAAAAGCTTTGCAGATTAGGGATATTGGAAAGTTTAAAGCAGGAGAATTTAATCTGAAAAAGTGAGCTGATAATCATGGCACACCAAGACAAATCTCTTGGGAAAGGAGTTGCATTTCCAAAAACAAGAACTGTTCTATAAATACATGTATTAAGATAGCACAAACCAGATTTTCAGGAGTAAAAAAAACGCTAAATATTGTCTGAACTTCTGTATGAGAAAATTGTGTTGGGCTACTTTCCAGATTATTTTAATTTATCAAATTAACAGATAATGGGGAAGTTGATGGTGACATAGGTTTTTACAGCTTTTACCAGACCTCTGAAGGGTCTAAATTTTCCAGTAAAAAGGAAAATTCTTTCATGAACTGATAAAAGTCATAGTAGATGAGTGGATAGTAGCTCTGATGGATTTTTTTTTTCCCCATCATATTAATCAAGACTGGAGAGAGAAGAACAGGGAGCATGAAAAGCTAATCGAGTTAGATGAATGAACAAGGCGAGTGAAACTTTGACTTCAGGTCATGTCAGCAGCTTCTATATAGTAGATTAACAGAAATTTAATTGATTTAAAATTCCACAGCTGTTTATAAAATCCAGTAAGGCCATTAAAGTGTCTTCTGTTAATCAGTCAAAGGACTAATTATAGCTATTTGAAATGCTTAGCTCTACAAGTATCTGTATTTTTTCCTATTAGCAATGTAGGGACTTCTTTATTTCAGTTGAAAATAATGTAGAGCACTGAAGTGTTTGTCTGTTGTGGAGAGGAACGACTTTGTACATTGATGTAAACCTATTATGCAAACTATTTAAACATGATTCAGGGTGTCAGTGAAGAAATGCAAGAGCCTGTAATTTTTTAATCTCAAAAATCTAAAGTGTTCATGCAAGCTCATTTGGTTTAATGTCAAAGGAAAAAGCAAGCAGCCCTCTGACATTTTAATCTTTGCTCTTAAACATACGGTTTTGCTAAAGTGCACCTAGACTTAAGTAGTTTAATGTGCTACTGTGCTACTTGTGATTGCCTGAAAAAAATGGTGACTAAAGTTTGCCAAGGCTTTTGGAGGCCAGTGTCAAAACCTATTGCTTTGAACTAGGACAATTTCACTGCTAATTAGTTTCCCCTCTGGAAACTTTTATGTTCAAATCTTCTAAGTTTAAGTGCCAGATATTGAGTAAAAAACAATTTATCACTAGATAGGTTTGTTTTGCAGATACCTGGAAACCATTTAAATACAGGTTTTACAAGGTGCAACCAGATCCAGGTGTTATCTTTGAAAATATCAACTTGCATGCAAGCAGTGACATCCATTTCTTTCTTTCTGTCTTTCATTAATTTTAAGTTCTTTATTTATAGTCCTGCTTTCTGTCCCTCCCCCAGTCCCCAGCATTCATCAGGTTGTTGCTGCTTCATCAGATTCTGATCAGCAGCCAGAGACACCAATGAGGATCTCAGTGGCACTTTTGAAATCAATCCACACTCCAGCTAAATCTGAATTTAGGATCAGGTGGGTTTTCATATCATAACATGTATAAACAAATCCATGTTTTCTATTTGATGAGGGAATAGTTAGAACACGTAAGGTGCCAGGCTAGTTACTCCTTCCAAGTGCCCCTGGTCTGTACTCCCAACCATCCCCTTCCTGTTCATCTTTTCTTGAATTCTGAAGCCTCTTCGATCTTGGCAAAAGAACTAAAAAGCAAAATGCAAACCTTTTCAATATTTTGTTCATTGAACAAATGTCTCTTCAGTGCACTGGATGAGTTACAAGTCTTGCTGGAAAATATGTGCCATCATGTAGATTTTCCCAGTAATTGCACTCAAGGGACTACATTAGATTGGATGGCCAAGCTTAAGTCTGGTGTTTTTAGCTTCCATATTTGTCTTTGTAACTCTAATGTTTGTCTAAACTTGCATGTTGGATAGTCAGCCTTTTTATGTTGATATGGGGTGGTGTTGCATATGAGGTTTTCTTTTTTTTTTCAGAACTGGAATCTTGAGAGTGAAATGTATGAGGCTTCACTGTTGTAGCATCACCTCTGTGAACTTTAGAAAGTTCTTAGATGAGTACTGTTTTAAAGGAATTGCTTGCAATCTCTTTCTTTTAATAAGGAGATTCCAAGTGATTAAGTGATTCATAATCACTTAATAGCAATCACTCTTAAGGAGCTGTGGAGTAAAGCTGGTAGTAATGGAAGGGCTTAATGAAAATGTAACTGCTGTTAAGCTGAAGCACTTTGGTATTTCACCAGTGGGTGAGGGCAGCGTAGCCCCTTGCTGCTTGGTGTTTCCTCTTGTGTTCTAGGCCATGGGATGCTCTCCTGTACATTAACTATGGGAATCAGAAGATCTTTCTGTGAGCCAGGTCAGATCATTCACTGCAATGAAAACTCCATCTCCCCACACATTAGAACTGTTATCTAACAGCTTGCTGGTGTCAAAAAAAGGGTTCATTACCTTGAACAGAAAACTTCCCTGGCACCAAGCAAGTGGGTCTGGCTGTCTGTTAACTGGCCAGCTAAGTGGCTTGATCAAATGTGCCTTGGGATCACTTGAGCACAACAGCTGGCATACAGGATGCTGAAGTGGTTGGGAGTCATAAGCAGAGCTACATCTTTCAGCAGCAGTAATCTATTAAATTAGTCTAGGTGTGTGTTGCATGAACAGACTTGGAGAAATTAATCTGCTTTCTTTAATTCTGGTTTTTAATCCTATTTCCCTTAGTATCCTTTGTCCATGACTCAGGAACTTTGTGCCTTCTACACCTGTCCTCTCCTTATTATTATCTGCTGCCTTTGGGGGCCCACACCTGCCTGTTTCTGCTTTGGAAACTGCAGGTGTATCTTGAGAGGAGGTGTAACATCTTTTGAGAGAGATTTTGCTTTGCAGGCATTACATTTTTCTTTTTCTGCTAATCAACAGTGGTTGAATGCACCCTTCTTTCTGACCTGAAGCCAGACTTTTCTGTGTGAGGTTTGTATTGGTGGCTGGGCAGGAAGAAGATACTGTGGTTTTGAAAAACAAGATCTGACAGTACAGAGAACTGTCTTAAGTAGTTGTTATTATCTCCAACCCAGTTTAGAAAGAACTGTTTCCCAGACTTGAGAAAGTAAGAATCTGACCACCAAGAAACCAGAGACTTAATTTGGCAGGTTGTTATAGCTAGAGCAATTTTATTTTGCGTATTCGTATTTGGAGGCAGGTAAGGTGGTAATGCTATGACTGCTAGAAGAATGGATGAGTTCTTCTCCTAGGCTCAGAGACAGAAACATCAAAAATTCTTCACAATGTGAGCCACTTAGACTAAAATAAAAATAACTATATCAAGGATAAAGGAACCCTAATAAATACTGGAATGTGATTGTATCAAAATCCCATGTTTCCCACATAATTTGTGAAAAGCAGAAGTACTTCAAGGGATTCCCTGTTGAGCAGAGGAAGGGATAGAATGATAGAATAATAAAATCATAGAATTTTTAATGTTGGAAGAGACCCTTGGGATTGTTGAGTCCAACCATCATCCCTACTCTACAAAGTTCTCCCCTAAACCATATCCCCCAACACCACATCTAAATGACCTTTAAATACATCCCAGGGATGCCCACCTTCCTGGGCAGCCTATTCCAGTGTCTGAAGATGTATGATTTTTTTAAGCTGTGGTTGAGAATATTAAGCCACGTCCACTGGAGTGAGAAAACTTTAAATCGAAAACTGAGGGCAGTTTGCATGCCAGAGCCCTTAAAAATGTGGGAAAGAGGCTAGTGGAAAAGATTTTTCAACTGTTTAGGTAGTTTAGGGTGGTATACACAGGGTGATTGAGAGGCAATGAATTTAAATGAAGCAGGAGAGATCTTGCAGTCTGTAAGAGGAAGGATTAGGATCGGCCTTTGCATGGTGAGTGCAATCAGAATGATGACAAAGGGAAGATTGCTGAGGAATAGGGGAAGCTAATTAAGGCCTGTGTAACAGCCTTGAAGGGTTAAGGTGACTAACTAGAACTACAATAAGAGGACCCTGGCTTGCATGCCTTAATAACCATTAATCCTGGGAGAGAATGATGGAGAGGAGCCTTGAGAGATAACAAAGGAAACATTGTGCCACAAGGCATGAGGTCTGCAGAACTCAACAGAGACAAAAGAGGGCAGGGGGAGATGGAGACCACTGACTCAAGAAACACCCCCTCTGCAATCAAGACTACTCCTCAGTGATCATGCACCTTGATTTAAAAGGACACTGCTTTTAAACAGAAGCAAGGAGTACAACTAACCAATCAGACTGGTAGTGATAAGTTACTAACCTGTAAGTGTAAAAAAAGGCTGATCTTAGTTCTTGTGAAATGGGATAAGTAGGCCACAGGTTTTTGTATGGGGGTGACAGCTTTATAGATTTACCACCTAGCACTCGTTTCTGCACAGAAATGGAATAAAGAAATACCCTGTACTCAGGGTGAAAGGACCCCATTTTGGGACCACAAAAATTCCCAGAGGCTGTGCAGTCTCTGTCCTGATTCTCAAGATCTAATAGCAAACACAGTTACAGCAGAATAACATTTTTGGTAGTTGAAATTAATTTGATTCAGAGATTTTTTTACTTTTCTAGAATTATTCTTTACCTGCTGTTCACATTCCAATCAAGTGAAGGCTGACTCTTATCTGTTAAATCAAGCATATATGTATGTACCTATATATATATATATATAAAATTTGTGACTACCTAGAAAAAAGTAATTATTTGCTGGATTCCCCGTGATATCAGTAACTTATTCTTAGAAGGAGTAACATTTTCAAAGTTTGCACTGAGAAAAAATTTCAAGGTGTCACAACTGATTTAGTTCTTGATGAAAGTCACTTTTATATATTAATGATTTAATGGAGTGCTGAAGTAGCAAAGACTGGAAAGAAGGAACTGGTACATGGCCTTAAGTAGACTGTAAATCAGTAGACAAAGATAACAATGCCAGACTGTTGTGGGTTACTCCTCCCCCCCAATTTTGATTACTGGGATAACTAATTGAGTTGACAATCTATTCCTTACTCTCCCAAAAATTTTGTTTTGTTTTTAGTATTTAATGCACTCATTTGCAGTTTCCAAAAGTGGATTAAATTCCACTGAACATGTTTCTCTAATAAAGAAATAACTCGAATCAAAGAAAAAGTAGAGTAGTTCTCTTGAATCAGAATTTGCACACTATTTGAGTAGTAATTGTTTGTTCAGGCATAGCCAAGTAGTTTGTTGGGCTGTTGAGGTAAATTGCCTGGAGTCTGTCTTTTTCCTTGTCATTCTGAAGTCTATGCATTATCAGATTTGAATTATAAAAATTATAAAATAATGGTGAAAAAAAAATTTCATTTTGTTAATTTAAAGCCTAGGGTATACATATTTTAAAATTAAATAACAATGGTACCACAGCTGTTAAAATGAATTAAGTGATGGAATAAAAGCCAGGTGAACTTGTCTGGTCTGCTCTTCATATTATGTTACAAAATGGTGACCAAGTGTAAGTTTTCAGTCAGTCTTACATAAGAAACTAAGTCTTCACTCAGTAACTAGGATGGAATTTATCTAAGCCCATGGCAGTGGTTCAGAATAGGGTGGGGTAAAATTATGGCTATAATACCTGATTGGGGCAGTTTATTCCAACAAAGTCTTCAGTGCTGCTGGTGGAGGATTGCTGACCTCTTGTGCTACCTCTTCTGGTCACTTCTAAGTGAAATGTTTGAAAGCAAATTTGGAAAGAAGTTCTTTTTCAATAGGTGGTGTGTTCAGTGTATGCTGTGGTTTGAATAGTGATACAGTCCTATTCAGTGATTTATCCACAGATGTAGATTTTTAAATTACTTCAAAAATGAAAGAAATGGACTCCTGAAAAGACAAGACACAAGCTGTGCATAGTTGAGGAACTTTTCTGGTCATTAAGAATCAGGAGCCAAGTCTAGGCTTTTGTCCCTTGGTTTTTGAATATTCAGTTTTCCATACAAAAAAATGTTACAAAAAGTGCTATAAATTTGGCAACTGGTATATGTTGGTCAAATAGATTCAAGGTGGGTTGAATTGATGGTGACGTTCATCAGAAAGCAGATTTATTGCTGTAGTGGTGCTCCTAGATTGCCTCCTAGACTAGTAGCTAAGGGTATTTTACTGCAAAAAGAGCATTTTTCAGACACATTACAGCCTTAGATTACGGGTACCCCTGCATATCAAGTTCTGGAAACATGTTGTTTTTTGGTTTGCTGCTAGAGTTGTTTCACTTTTTCTCCTTAACATAGCTTGTCCTTTCTTTAGCAGCTGATTAAATAAAGTTTCTTACATTCAGTGTACTTGGTGCTTTTCACTGCTTCGGTTTTAACAAAACTTTCTGTAAGGTACTGCTAGTTTCCCACTGCCTTTGCAACAGCATGGTGGCAGTGACTTTGGTTTAAGCTCAAACGGGGTGCTAATTATGAGCTTTTGCATCTAAGACCGACATACTGAACTTGCCTTTCCTTTGGCTCTTTCTACCAAATTAGATGAAGAAAAAGTGCAGAAATGACAACATTTTTTTCTTTATGTTCATAGCAAAACAGATATATGAATGTTTTTGTAAGATACGGCAAGTTAAGGATGTCACCAAATCACACAATTATTTGGTTGGAAAAGACCTTTGAGATGATAAAGCCCAACTCTGCTGACCATTAACCAAACACTGCCGAGTCCAGTGCTTTAACCATGTCCCTCAGCACCACATCTACACATACTTTAAACACCTTCAGGGATGCTGATCCCAGCAGCTCCCTGGGCAGCCTGTGTCAGTGTTTAATTACCCTTTCAGTGAAGAAGTTTCTGGTAATATCCAGCCTGAACCTCCCCTGGTGCAGCTTGGGGCTGTTTCCCCTTGTCCTGTTGTTTGTTATTAGGGGAGAGAGACCGACCCCTGCCCTTGCTCCAGCCTCCTTTCAGGGAAACAGAGAGAGCAAGAAAGTCTCCCTTCAGCCTCCTTTTCTCCAGGATGAACACTCCCAGTTACCTCAGCTGCTTCTCACAGGACTTGTGCTCCAGACCCTCCTCCAGCTCTGTTGTCCTTCTCTGGACACACTCCAGCCCCTCAATGTCCTTGTCACGAGGGGCCTCAGACTGACCCTGGGATTTCATGTGTGGAATGGAACAGAGCTGAGCAAAGGGGGTTGAGCCCTGCCCTGGTCCTGCTGATCACACTACTGCTGTTACAAGCCAGGATGCCATTGACCTTCTTGGGCACCTTGGCACATGGCTAGCTTATATTCAGCTTATTTTCAGATATGAAAACACTTGGAATGAAAGCAGCAACTTCTGTGGAGGAACTGCTTTTCCTAGTACAGGTAGCAAACTGATGGCTCCTGTCTGGTCATGCTGGGTGAATGGCTGAACCAGCTTGTCTGGGAGACCAAGCAATCAACTTGTCCCTAACCAAAGGGAAGTTGGGTGGGATGGTCTTGGTCCTTACTAGTGGCCTTCTTTGCAGAAAGTTGTCACGAGGCAATCTGTTTCATTTTTGTGAGCACTCACAGTTACTGCCTTTGAACAGATGTTTCGTCTGTGCTGTGTGATAAAGCACTGCTCTTAGCATGAGTAATCAGGAAAGGCCTTCACAAACCATGTTCTTGCATTTTTCAAGTCCTGCATTCAGGCAGATACCTTATATTTGATCTTTTATAGGCTCCTTATGTCATCTTGTTACTTAAATAGGTAGTGCTGAAACTAGAAATAAATTTAAGTTTAGGCACCATAGGGCCCACTGCTGGGGCCTCTCAAACTTCTAAACTCTGAAGTGTTCTGGTCCTAATAGGGATTGATGGTTTTTTTCTCCTGTTATGAGAGGCTGTTTGTGTGCACCAGCTGGCTTGCTTTTTTGCATGCTCCCGTGAATAATTCAGCTTTTTTCTTTTTTTTTCAGTGCAGTTTATCATTTTGTAGTTCAGCCAGGAACTCTGAATCACTTCATCTGTTTCTTTGTGATCACATCAGATGATTTATATGGATAGAGTCTTCAAGTGAGACCTAATTTCCTAGAAAAATTACACTGTCTTATGTTATTTTGTAGCTTTACCAGGGATACCAACTAAGAGGTGTTTTTTTTAAAGTCTACACTACCTTTTAATTTTAGTAAATCGAATTATCTGCACTGATAGTAAAACTTGATGCAGAAGCCACCCCCAACCCAGTTATTTCAAGATCAACTTTAAATCTCTTTTGTCCTTTCCTCTAAAGCATGGTTTGACAGTGCACGTGAAGGTGTGGTAACCATGTGTCAGGAAAGTAATAAAACCTGAAACTGAGACCTAAAAATCTACTGAAAAAGTTCCATAGCTTACAGATTGATGTAACTTGAGTTGTGAATGTGCTAGGCATTGCTGGTTACATGACTTCTCTTTGTGTATTTTGAATGTGTTCTGGGAATTATGAATATTGGTTTGAGAGTTTGGGGATTTTTCTGGTGGGTTTTAAAAAGATTCTTATGGTCTTATTAATGAGTTGGAACTTCCCATGGTTATGGACTTCAGAATCAGCCTGTTTCCATCTTCAGTATTGTTCATCATCCTTAAATGGCATCTTTGCCTGAGATCCACTGGGCTTTGTGGTTGCTACCAAAGTATGAATATGAACTTTTTGGAACTAGGAAATTAGAAAGCTCACTTGCTTGCAAAACATTGGAGGCTTATGGGGTAACCTTGGGTATTAGTGGAGACAAAAAAACCCAACCCAACCCAAACCAAAAAACTGCAACCAAATTATGTCGCTGACATCCAAAAAAGCACACCATAAAAATAAAGTTTGTACAAAATGTAGAAGTTTTTGGTCTGAAATATCATTTTTCTCATTAATCACTGGGCCTTACATGAGTGTGTGGAGAATGTGAAATAGAAAAATAAAAGGCTCTTTGGATGAGAAAGGGAATTACAACATGGCATTACAATAAGGCATTTATCACCAAGTTAAATATGAATTTTATTTTGTGGATGTCTTAAATGAATTATACAGAGAAAATCCTATCTAGCCAGTTAATTTTCTTGTCTTCATAACATTATTGGAGAGGAATGTGATACTTAGTTGATGCAAAATGTATTATAGAGAGTTGGGTTTTTTCCTTATGGTCCTACATCTCTAAATCTGATTGTTTCTGTATTTTGCTCTTTGGGGGTCATTTTCATGGAGTCTTTTGTGGTAACCAGTGAACAGAGTTTGATCTGAGAATGTTCCTGGATGCTATGGCATGAGTGATTTTCAGTGCAAGTGAGTGAAGGGAAGAGAAGTGTCTTCATAGTCAGCAGCAGAGCGTCTTCCCCTCCCTACCCACAGCATACTTGTGGTTAAAATGACTTAGTTCAGACAGTAATTTCTGACCTAACTCATCATAGTTGAATACCATAATATTCTTCTCTCAGATTATACCCTTGCTTCATCTAGGAAGTGAAAAGCCGTAAGTCTAAGTATTTTAATCTCTGCAGTACCCCAAGATTTTTGTTATTTTGGAATACCATTTTCTTAATAGTGCTTAAAAGCAGGACACATTGCATGTGTACAACATTGTTTTAAAAGCTTTTAGTTTCTATATTTTTTCAAAATAGTTTTAAACTGTATCAAAATATTTTTAAGCTTGAACTTTAAAATACACTGTTCGTTGATCTGCCTGACCACTCCTAGTCTGTTGGGGTTTCTGTTTCAACTTCTTTTGTTGGCTTTTGTGGGAAGCAGACGGTACATTCCCTATGTACCAGATGATTTCCACCTCTTTCCCCCATGCACAGAGCTTCCCTCAGCTTGTTCTAGGGGATAGCAACATTCATGATTTACATAATAATAAGGTAGGGAAGCTGCATCTGGTTTTATAAATTCTGTTTATAACCTCTGGATGAAGATTCTAATCAACCTTACAGAACACATCAATTGAGTGTTTCTAAAACTGTTCTCATACTTAAAAATGCCTGATGTTATGAAGCTGCCAGGGGTGTTATATTTTGAAGCTTGTCTCTGCCAAAGTACAAACTGTAATTCAACTTGAATTTAATGAAAATGTTTCTCCATTTGTCTTCTGGTGCAATAATAGATAAGAGTATGTTTCATTAAAAAGAAATGTCTCAAATGATGTTAAAAAGGACTAGTTTTTAAGTAATTGTATGAGCAGGATCCAGGGTCAGACTTTTATACCTGCAGATGTATGTAAAGCTGGCATCTGTCAGTCTGTTTCTGTATTCTACAGAGAGCCCTAATGGGATGGAAAGGAAGTGGGGGGATTTTGAGCTTTTCCTGTCTCCCTGTGGAGTGAGAGTAAGGATTTACTGAAGCAGCATAAGAACAATTCATTAATTAGGCTAGCTGAGTATGGAAATTTGCCAGTTTGCTTTTGTGATCCAGTTATTTAACCTTCTTTTAGCCTGTCAAATGCTGACTCCTGGCAGATGAAGCAGTAACAGTTTCAAGCCAGCCAGCTCAATATTGAAAAAGGAGGAGTGGCCCTTTTGTCTTTAAGCATACATGCAGTTCATAAGTGTGGATTTCTGCAGAGCAGAATAGCCTGAGATCCAGAGACTTTTCTCATCCTCTCTACACTGCATACTTCATTCACCTTGCCTTTTTTTTAGTTTTTAAAATATACGTGTTGCCTTTGTTTAGGAGCTACTTTGAAACTTTGAGGTGAAAAGGTGATACCTAAGTGGGTTAGAATGGAATTTTCTAATTCTAACATTAGCATTGCTTTGCCAATAGCAAAAATCTGAATGGCTTGATCAGACTGAATTTAGGTTCAGATAAAGTATACCAGCAATTAATGGTATTGCTAAATATATAGTTCTGTTGTGTAATTTCACACAAAGTAAAAAATGTAGTTTTCTGCTACTAACATATTGATAAAATTACATCCCTTTCTATCACTAGGGTACATGCAATTAGTTAAAATTTGTCTTTTTTCTATAAATTGCTGTTTCAGTGATTTAATTATGTATACAAAGATTTAAAGAAACTACCTTTATGTGTCTCTACATTACAAGTTTTACCTGCAGACAAACTTTGTACTTTGATAACTTAAGTTCTGTCAGAGGGATGAAAGCCCTGTACATTAGGAATCACCAGTAACATACATTTCCACTTAAGTTGCTCTAAACTTGTAGTAAAAAGCATCTCGGATGTCTAAAACGCGATCTTCAAACCAGAATTTTTAATAGATTAGTCAAACACATCACAGTTTTAAATGATCAGATATCACTTATTTCCATATTAAACAGACTTTTATAATATGAAAGATTATAATAAAGATATTGTCACACTTCACTTAGCTCACCATATGGAAACTAAATTAAGGCATCAATCAAGAGCCCTTACTTCAGAAAATAGCAATGATTCAGGACAAAGGGATACTTTGCAAATTTAAAGATGTAAGTAAGGGTTCTTTTCTGGGTATTAAAGATAAAGCTTCACCTGCTTCTCAAGAGGTTACAGTTCTCTATATTTTTCAAAGACATCATGAACATAAGCTTAGCTGTGGCTGAAATGCTGTGCTAAAGAATGAGTCTTGGAGTGAAGGTATGTTTTATAAAGGAGGAAAAAAAGTGGAACTTCTCACTAGAAACTGAATACCAGAATGGACTTCAGATTACACGACGAGTTAAAAGTGCTTCTTTATAGTCCAGGTTGCAAAGGGTGGCTTTTATAGCAGAGCAAACAACTAGAAACAGATGTACTTAGCACTATTAACCAGAAAAGAAACCCCAAACCACTGTGTTTAGCAATACAACTAATCTGGATACAGTCACTTATTTGAGTACAAATTTTAGCAATTATGGCAATACAGCTTGTATTACAGTTTTAATAAAAGAATCAAATGTTAAGGTTGAGAAGGGAAAAACGAGTAGCTAAAATACAGAACTAAGGCTACTCAATGGACTGCTTATTTCCAGATAGTTGTGTGATGTCCTGCTACTTTATTCATGTGCTGTTGATTAATAATTCCACTATGAGGGACAGAATGCAATGACAAACTTTTGTTTTGCCCCAGAAAAAATGCTGGTTTCTCTGTGGGCAGAAAAAGGAGGGGGCAAAAAGCCACCATAGTTTACAGAAGAACTATGTTGATGTGGATCCAGTTTGGAACCAGTTTGTTTAATAAGTACAACAATTTCCACATAGGGATAAATGATAGTTACAGAAGAATTTTATTTTTTCTTTTCCAAAACACTATGATTATCAGATTTAAACAGCACAGGCCTTATCTCAGGGCTGGCAGCAGGTCTTGTCTTCTGCATAGTTCAGAGGTCCAAAATGCATTCTTTGGTTGCAAGTAATGATTTTCATCCTCTAGTTCCTGGATCACATGTTGATCAGTTTGGCTTTTGCCTGATTTATAAAAAAAATGTGTGGTATTTGGGAGAAGAATGTGTAGCAGGTAACCAAAGGTTGTAATGGGTACTAGTAATAGGTTAGGGGCATTGAGCTGTCACTCAGCAGAATCTGTTGGTAGTGCACCTGTATGCAGCCCAGCTTGAAGCTCACAGGTGTGTATATGTAAAAAATGCTTCCCTAAACTACATACAGTTTTCTAAAGAGCATTTCATTTTTGAAATATTTTCTTAACCTCCTAAGTTATTTTCCAGTATTTCTATAGTTTCTCTGTAAGGATTTGTATTTTGATCTTTGGTTCATCTTCAGGAGCTTTCCTCAAAGTCCTGTTTCAGTTTTGAACCACTTGCAGCTGTCAGGTTCCATCTCCACAGAAGACACGTCTGCAGCCTTGGAAGCGATCGCCAAGTGTTGGCTTGTATGTGTATTTAAAACATGAGTGTAAACTGCATGATGGTGTTCTTGAAGAGTCCACAAAACTATGTGGATAATAAGGTTTTGGTTGTTATTTTTTCTGTATTCTTTTCAAGCCAGTAAAATCTCAGTCAACTTTGCCAGCTGTCCTCTTCAATCCTAGCAAGGACTGTGACCTCTTGCTTTCCCTGCTTTGCTGGATAGTGTGGTAACTTCTTACCTGTGTGGCAAGTATTCATGCACATGAGATCATGATCTTCTAAGTCTAGGGTTAGTTCTTTCATCTACAAAATTACCAGTCCCGGTGTGAAGGCTTAACATTTCTTTACTGCTATTAGTGCAGTGGACTTGCATACACAGGGGATGGTCCATCAAACCCCATAAGGGTTTGCAATTCTGTTGATTTCACCTTCTTTGAAACCAAGCCCTAGACTTTGGAAACACCTTCGTAATTTCTTTTGAGATTTTCTTTTTGTACCAGGTATTAATAGGAGAACTGCTCTTTGGTAAGGTACTGAGCTCATCTTTCTGCTAGCTTTTGGATGTCAAGGTGTGAAGATGCCCTGTGATGCCTAACCCTGTCCTCTGAGGGCACTCAGCAGTCAGGAGAGCTGTTCTTCCTCAAGGCCCTATTAATGTCTATGAGTTTAGGCTTAGGTACAACCCGACCATCCTTCTGTATTTCAGTGCCACACCCTGTCTTTTGGTGACCCAGGTGCTGTAACAAACGATGTGCCTTGTAGTTCAAAAGCTGGGGGACAAGGAATGTGTGGCATCGCTATCATATATGAGAATATTGATCTGACTTACCATGCTGACTCTGTATTCATGTCAGGAATTTGATGTGGCTGCTGTTATGCATTTTCCTGATGATGAACAGCTTTATCATACTCTTTCCATTTTCAGTCTTGCACATGCAGATTACTGTTAGCAATGGCTTTCTGAAGCCTCTACTTACCTACTGTAAATGCTGAAAAGATAAATGTTGTGTTCCTCAGAGTGTGGATTTTTTTTTTTTTTTTCAGTTTCTGATGTTGTTCTCAAAGCTATGTTTGAGAGAATGGCATCCTTAAGATTTTGTAATCAGGATTGTTGTTCAGATGGTCTTGCCATTATTACAGTTTAGATGCACCTATTACTTGTATTACTGTATTGGTTTTGAGCCTTTTGAGTAGTAAGCATCCTTAAGGAACTTTCTCCCTGTTGATGTTGTGTATGATTTCTCACTGGTGCTTTCTGAAGCTCTGTCAAGAATGCTTAAGCTTGCAGTGCACATGCATGAGGTGATTCAGAAGCTCATGATCAGTCTTCAGGCTTTAACAGCTGTAGTTTCAGAGCTTTATCCTGTTAGGACAGGAGATGAACCATTCACTGATGGTTCTGTTGTCATCAGCCTTTGTAGTCGTGAGGTTTCTTTTCCTGCATGCTTCCATTATCAGCGATGTCCTCAGGACTGGTTGGCACATGATTTACTTGGGAGGACAATTAACATGACAAACAGAAATGTTTTCTTCAGCTGGCTGCATAGGTCAGTGTTCTTCAGCACTGTTTTATGATTCCCCAGCTGTTACACCAAACATTACTGGCTTTCCATATAGCTAACTCTCTTCATTGTTCTTAGAAGTGCCTTGATTATTTTTGTTTTTGCAGTAGACAGAAATCCTGAATGTCAGTGTAATTATTTCTTTCACAAGTTTTTGTTGTTTCCAACTTTGAAGTAAGTCACAAGCAATTCAAAATCATGTAGCAATGCAGTGTTTCTTTTTTAATTCTCCTAGAATGATGCAAAGTAAAATCTGGGGAGTTTTTTCACTTAACAAAAATACTTGCCAAGCATGTCTAAGACATAGAATCAGAAATGATGACTGCTGAATTAAGTTCTTCCAACTCCACCAACTCTTCACATACAGTGACAAGCTGTCTCCGGAAGCACTGGAGATTTACTTATTTTTTCCGCATGTGACTTCCGAGTTATGTTTTGGCTGGCAACTTGCTTGCCTTTCTAAACCGTCTGAAAAACCCAGAACAATATTCACACCCTTGACTTACACTTTATATAGAAGGGGACTGGAAGTATTTCTGCAGTGATTTGTCAATAGTTGCTATACCTGAGACTGTGGATGTGCTCACCAATGGAATCTTGAAAGGTTTCCATCTTGCACATGAAATACCTCTTGCATCCAGTCACCTCATTTAGAAATGCCTCTCTTCTTGAGCTCTGCAAATTTGCGACCTGGAACCATTTCCTTGTCTTCAGCAAGTACCAGGCTTTTACGTAGCCATCCTCAGCTGCATGTTCCACATCTTGAGGAGAATGTTTACATGGTGGACTCTTGAGACCTGTTCTTACAGCTGCCTCTAGAGATAATTTAAGCGCAAACTACTGCTTAAGGATTGGAGAAGTCATTTACCTCATAGCGAGCTCACCTTTCCATGAGCTGTTCAGCTATCTACACCTTGCTCATCTTTCCTTCTCCATCAGAAGCCCTCAAGAATTCCTCAGTACAGGAACATGAAGCTACAGACAAGCTGGATGGGCAACGGTGCTCTCCTCAGTTTATTCATGCACTGAGGAGGAGAGGTGGCTGCAGGAATCATGTTCTCTGTTAGGCATACTGTGTTTATGAACTACATAGCTCACACAGTTAAAAAAATGCTTCTAAGCATGTTGTTCAGTGGGTGTAGAGGTACCATAAAACACTGCAGAATCATCATCATGGCTTTGCAAACAAAGATTTAAGAACGGCTCTCCCCAGACTCTTTTATGAAGTCTTCTGAATGCTCAGTATGCCTTTGCTAACCTGTTGTCTATCTCTTTGTCAATCTTGGCATCTGAGGAAATAATGCATCCCAGATAGCTGAACTGCTGGACTGACTTCAGCTCTGATTTGCCCATGGTGATGTGGGGATGATGAAGTCTTCCTGTGGTGCAGGCTGGTAGAGAACTTCTGCCTTCTTCAAGTTGACTTCCAGCCCAAAAAGATCTGCAGCGTCTGCAAAGCAGGATGTTATGTGCTGCAGAGCTGCTTCTGTGTGAGCAACGAGGGCGGCATCATCAGCAAAAAGCGGCTCTGGGACCTGGTGATTTAGGGTCTTGGTGTGGGCATTCAGTCGCCTGAGGTTGCATGGGCTCCCATCGGCATGATATGGGATGTAAATGCCATTTTTTTCATCCAGGTCTGCTGTGGTTCTTTGGAGCATCGTGCTGAAGAAGATTGTGAATAGAGTGGGTGCAAGAATGCAGCCTTGTTTCACACCATTGATTATTGGGAAGGATTCTGAGAGTGCATCCCCATATCTGACTTGGCCCCACTGATCCTCATGTAGCAGGATGATCATTTTGAGGAACTTGGGGGGGCATCCTAATCGTTCCAAAATTTGCCACAGGCCCTTTCTACTCACAGTGTCAGAAACTTTAGTGAGGTCAATGATTGTGACATAAAGACTTTTGTTCTGTTCCCTACACTTCTCTTGCAGTTGTCTGAGAACAAATACCATGTCTGTGGTACTCCTGTTGGTTCTGAAACCACACTGGCTTTCAGGTAGAACTTCCTCTGCTATAGCAGGCACTAATCTGTTCAAAAGTATTCTTGCAAGGATTTTTCCAGCAATGGAGAGCAGAGTTATACCTTGGTAGTTGGAGTAGTTTGATTTTTCTCCTTTCTTCTTGTACAGGGAGATGATGACTGCATCACAGATACCTGGTGGTAATTTGCCTTGTTGCCTACAACTCACAAGGAGCTTGTGAAATTTAGCATGGAGTGCTTGGCCTCCATACTTCAGATGGGATTCCATCAACCCCAGATGCCCTGCAGTACCTCTGCTTGCCTACAGTTTTCAGTTGCTGTATGGCCTTAAGAGTCTCTCCCAAAGCAGGGGCTGTGTCCAATTCAGTTTTCACCAGTTGTTATGTAATGTGCTGAATTCCTGAGCCCTGGACTACACGGATGGCACTGAAGAGTCTGAAAATGTTCAGATCATTGGTTCAGGATGGAGGTTTTATCTGTCAGAAGCATTTGGCCATCTGTGCTGAGTAGGGGGCTTTGGATCTGGTATGTGGGTCCATACACTGCTTTCAGCATTTCATAGAGCCCTCTGTGGTCACCCATAACTGCGCACAGTTCAGAGGCTGCTTTTCTTACATGGCAAGATGGCTGAGCTAGGTGTGCTTCGTGGGCAGTTCCCTTCTTTTTCAACAATTCTTGGATCTCCTGGTTGTTTTAATCAAACCAATCTTTGTTTTTCTTTGAGGAAAACCCTAGGGATTCTTCAGAAGACTGCAGGATTCTGTTTTTAATGTGTTGCCAAAGCGCTTCAGGAGAGGGATCTATGGGCTGATCTAAAAGTCTAGCTTGAAGGTTTACCTGGAAGCTGTTTCTCACTGTATCTTTTTGAAGATCATTAACTTTGAGCCTCCTCCTTGGGATGCCACCCCTCTTAGGTTTGGGATTAAAGTAGAGGGTAAGTTGCACAAGGCGGTGTTCTGTATGACATTCTGCACTGGGCATCACTCGGGTATGACAGACATCACCAACATTTCTCTGGAGCACTAAGACACAGTCAGTGAGGTGCCAGAGCTTGGATTGAGGATGTATCCAGGTTGTCTTCAGGCTGTCTTTCTGTTGGAAGATAGTGTTGGTGATGGTGAGCTGCTGCTCAGCACAGAACTCTAGCAGCAGACGTCTATTGTCATTCGTTTCCAACACCATGCTTGCCTAGTACTCCTTTCCAGGCTCCATAGTTCTTTCCTACTCTGGTGCTGAAGTCACCAAGGGTTATGATCTTATCACCTGCAGGAACCTCTTGGGTGAGGTGGTGCAGGTCAGTGTAGAATTTTACTTTTTCTGCATGGTCAGCTTGGAGGGTCGGGGCATATATACTGAAGAGAACAACATGTTGCTTGCTGTGTAGTGGGAGGTGTAAGGAAATAATGCGATCGGAATGACCCGTCAGCAAATTTTCAAGTTTGGAGATGATGGAGTTTTTAATCATGAAGCCAACTCCTGAGAGGAGTCTTTCGGTTTTTGGTTTGCCTGACCAATAGAGTGTGTAGCTGGCACCATGTTCTTTAAGGCTGCCTTCCTCATGAAGATGAACTTCACCAAGAGCAGCGATGTTGATGTTAAGTCATGACAGTTTGTGGGCAATTAGAGCAGAATGACTCTCAGGACACCCACTGTCTGCTGTATCAAGCATGGTTCTGATGTTCTAACATACAAGTGTCAATCTGAACACCCCTTTAGAGGCAGGTGTATGCCTTTGTCTCTTTGTCTTTGTTCGACCACATCAGAAGAAGCCATTGACCATTGCTAGCCAACCGGGTGGGGAGTGGAGATGACCTTTGGTTAGGCCACCTTTTCTAGGCCCCTTTCCATGTGAAGCAAGCAGAGCTCTCCTTGGAAAAGGCTGCTTGGTCACTCAGGATGTTGCTGAACAAGACTGTCATCTCCTGGGTCAGTCTTAAGTGACCAATGTCCTGAGCCACCTGCAGGCAGGGTTGGGTCTGCAGCTTCCAGTGCACCTTTCCCCTGATGTTTTGTCCCTCTCCTGTCCCTGCAGGGCTGTACAGGTGTGGGTTTATCCCTCAAGGCCATGCAATGGCTTTTGTAGGTGAGGCACAGCGTGCGTGGAACTGGCCCCAACCTTTACTCCGAAGGTTCATCTGCTGCGGCCTTGCAAGCTTGGACGGTGACAGCGAAATCCCCAGGACATACGTTTAGTTCATAGATTCACAGAATTGGCTGGGTTGGAAGGGACCTCAGAGATCATCAAGTCCAACCCTTGACCCACTGCTGCGGTTGCTAGACCATGGCACTGAGTGCCACATCCAGTCTCTTTTTAAATGTCTCCAGGGACAGAGAATCCACCACCTCCCTGGGCAGCCCATTCCAATGCCTGATCACCCTCTCCGTAAAGAAATTCTTTCTAATATCTAACCTAAACCTCCCCTGGCACAACTTAAGACTGTGTCGTCTTGTCTTGTTGAAAGTCGTCTGGGAAAAGAGACCAACCCCCACCTGGCTACAGCCTCCTTTCGGGGAGTTGTAGAGAGTGATGAGGTCTCCCCTGAACCTCCTCTTCTCCAGGCTGAACAGCCCCAGCTCCCTCAGCCTCTCTTCATAGTTAGAGCATCCTTCTCTTAGTTGAGTGGCCTTACAGGGCTAAACAAGCTCCGTCTGCCTGGGTTTGGAGTTTAGAGTTTTCCTTCTCCTAGGATCGTTGCCTGAAGGCTAGTGAGCCCATCCTGCCCACTACACACTTTGGGCACACTTTGTCTGGCCCTTCAGTTGTGACCTGTCTGGCATGGGAAACCCTACTGAAGGCATATGCCACCTCCAGCACAGCTCCCAACCTCACAAGGGCACACAAGCTCTTGCCCCACGACACGGGGGTGCCCCTGGAGGGATTGGAGAATATTAAGTCAAGATTTTGCATTGTGAGGGTTTTGCAATGCCATGAAGAAGGGCAGCTGTATTTAGACCATAAAGTATGTGCTTGCTTCCTATTCATGTATTTTTGAGAGCACTGATATACTTTACTCAGTGTTCAGCACCTAATTTTCAGAATTGCAAATAAGGTAGTTGAAATTTTTGAACCCAGCAATTGGGTAGCTAATGAAAAATAATTAACAAAAGACCAATAAAATGCAGGTAATATTTAGTTAGTTAGTTTGACATGAGGATTGTTAGCTATAGTGCTAACATTGTGAAAGAAAAAACATGCATATGTAGATTTGGGATAAGTGCAGATTCTTCGTGCACTAATTAAGAAAATAATTTTTATAGGTCATTTTACAAAACGCTATCACTTTCATCTCTGTCTAGATTAATTTTCTTGGAGTGTATTGTAAAATATGTCAGGTATTCCAGGTGGAGAATTAACAGCTCATCCCAATGTCTTTTTATCCAGGCTTCCCAGCTGGTTTGCTGAGACTGAGAAACCTCATATTGCTTTTGTGTGATATAATAACTAGGGAGAAAGTGAGGCTAAATGACAGCAGCTGTGGCCCCGCCACACCAGATGTGTCCAAGTGGCTTTTTGGAAGAGGTGAGGGCTGACAAAGAACTCCAAATGATGGGTTAATCCCACTGAGGCCGAGGGGGTGGGGAGCCACTGTCAGGAGGAATCCCACCCCCAGGCTGTTGAGAAAGGAACAAAGAGAAGCTTTTCCAGGCAGAAAAGTCCACTTACTATTGGGGCTGCAGAAGCCAACAGAGATGCTCTTGACTGTACTTTTCTTAACCTGACTCGAGAAAAATTCCTCAAGTCAGCCTTCCAGCAAAATCAAAGAATTTCCAAATGCAGCGAGAAGCCATAGTTTCACATACCGAGGTTTGAATGAGACTCTTTCCAGCCTTTGATCTGCTGCATCCACAGCATAACTTCTCAGTCAGGCAAAACCTGGCAGGGTAGCTGATCTGCACAGATATTTGATTTAAGGATTACTTGAATAATTTATGGAGCTGCGAGAATTACTGTCCTTACTGAAGCTACGGTATGGCAGTTTTGTGTTACATACAGTATTTGTCACTTAAATAATTTGCTGAGATTGCTTTAGTCTTCCAAATTACTTGCATTTGAGAGAATATGTTCTTCTTTCTAGTGCTTCTTGTCTGGGTTGTTTGTTTCAAGGCTTTTTCCCCGTCTGTAGCTGAAAATTGTGCATTTTTTTGCTATTCATTTTCTTTTTTTCGTAAAAGTGACTTGAAGTGTAATTTGTCATTTTGATCAGCTATTCCTAGTCAGACAAATCTGCTCAGGTAATTGGCTTTTGTTTTGATTTCATCCTGGTTTGGTGTATTAGATAACTGTGTATGTGTTTGTTTGTGTATATATATATATATATATAAAGTATTTCTCTGTATTTCTTCTGAAAAAAAAAATTCTTCTCAGGAAAAATTATGACCAAAGCACTTCTGTCATGTGTCTAAATTTGATATGAAATATTTGCAAAGGTTTATGAGTAAAAACTGACAAGTGTTGGGTTGCAGTTTGAAATATCTGCATGATTGAAGCACTCCAGGATTTGCATTTTTTTTTCTTCTCTTTGAACATTATCTTCAAGTTCTCATTGCGTGATTTGGTGTACTGTAATTTTAAATTACATTTCTGTCAGCAGTAGCCTCTGATGTAGGAGGGAGATGGATGTTTGAAGAAATGTATTTAGAACACATATTGCTATGGACAGCATTAAGTAAAAACCCCGACTCAGCCCTTATGTACTAAGGCAAATTCCTAAGGAATATTTAAAAAATCAGAATTAGGACTTCTCTGAATAATACTGGACTGAGGAAAAGGGATTCTTGCTTCTAAAAAAGCCTTGCCTCCTTTATGGGTAAATTAAAAATACCTGTTACTAGTAACAATCTTGTAATTTTACAGACTCACTTCCAAAGGGAATGAAGCCCATGTAAATTATCCTGTCTTTCTCAGATTGTCCACATAACTCTTGATTCTGCTGATAGCCCTTCAAAAACTTTGGTAAGGATAAAGACATACCCAGCAAAGCCCCAGGTCTGGTGACATGAGCCAGCAATGTGTGCTGGGAGCCCAGAAAGACAACTTCTTTGTAGTTTGCTTTGATACACTCACCAATCTTTAGCTGGAAGAGTGTGCTTCAAACAAAGATCTAAGTGTAAAATGTTATTTTTGTGTCCTAATTAAAGTAACAAAAATAATCTGCCTACATTTCTACTCGAGTATGTTTTCAAAAACATCATCAAATACTTTTAATATCTTTAGTCCTGGTGATATTTCATGCTGTTATGATGCATTTGGTTCAAGGCCAGGTTGGATGGAGCTTTGAGCTCCACGGAACTTAGTGGGAAGTGTCCCTCCCCAGCGCAGGGAGGTTGTAACCAGATACTCGGAAGTCCCCACCAGCCCTTTCTGTGATTTGCCTGGTATGGAGGGATAAAAGTCCAGTTTGTTAGTGGAACTGCATAGTATCTCACTGTCTTAAAGCAAGTGTGAATTTTGGGAGTGGTTAAGTTATTTGAGATCAGTGTTTTTACGTCTATGCTGTAATCTAGAGATGGACAAAGCTCTTAGATTTGGGGTGTTTGTTTGTTTTTTTTTTAATTTTTATACTAAACTTGCTGCTTGTTTTGCATGAAGACACCTTGTGTAGAGTAAATACAGATTCTGAAATGTGGAAGAAACTTATTTTGGGTTTCTACAGAAGTTTTTATTTTATTCTAGTCTGCCTAAAAACACATGAACTCTGCAGTAGAGGTTTAAAACGGGGTATTGCATGACAACTTTAAGTAAAAACTGTGGCTAAAAGAAAATTATCACCCCCTGGGACTTGAAAGCTGAGAGGGATATGTTTGCTGCACAGTGCAGAGTGGACAGCATGGTCTGGAGTTTGAAAGGAACTACAGAGGGTATGCTGGAGGATGTTCTCTCAAGCCCTGGTATGTTGAGCATTTCTGCTGACCCAGAAGGATGCAGGGCCAGGCTGTTAAGCTACATTGTCTTCCACTACAGTGAGAATCTTTTATGCTGCATTCTGCATTATGGTAAATACCTCCAGAACCAGGCTAAAAACAGTTTCTGCAGACAAAACCACTATTCTTTCAAGAATATAAACCCACTAGACCTCCAAGACCCTCATTTTCGTATGTGCTCAGATAGTGCTGCATGAGTGGTATGTATTTGTCTATGAATTTGTCTGACATGCCCAGGTCTTTGTTGCTAATGTGACTGATTTAAAGTTACTGAGTTTAACCATAAGTATCATGAAAACAAGAACATTTCTTTAAAAACTGTTCAAAATAATATGTATTTATTATTCTTTTCTTTAGGAGACATCACTCAGAAAGGATATGAAAAGAAAAGGGCAAAGCTGTTAGCACGGTACATACCACTAATTCAAGGTAAGAGACTGTATTGAAGTTACACCGGGTGTGCTGAAGCTGTAAAAATCTGTAAATGTTCTCATTAAAAAGAAAAGACAAATTAGTAGTGTTTGGCTGACATGGCATCTACCTTGTAATGGAAAATGGCTATTATGTTTGTGTCAGTAAATGTCCCTTTGAGGACTGCATCCAAGACAAGGTTTCTCATTTTTATAAGTTTTTAAAGTTAAGTTGTTCCTGAAAGCAAGTTGGCCAGTTTCATTAAATGGTCAGCACTCTCATTTTTTCATGTGCTTTTTCAGACATGCCCTTTACCTCCCTCCTATCTCCATTTTCTTCAAAATACTAACTTTTTCTTATAAACTATTGCTTGTTAAGCTGGTTATAATCAGATTTTATCTTCAGTGGCAGGAAGCTAAATTCCCAGCATCTTTTATTTATTTTTATACTTGTACACTTAATCACTTGGTGTTAAAGCTGTTGACTTATATATATAACCCTAGGCCAGTTTTTCCATAAATGAAAGGATGACAGAGGTGAGTGGAACTGACAATGAAACACTGTAGATAGCCAAGAGAAAAAGTATGACAGGAATTATTTTACAATGTTAGTGTTATGCTTAAAGAAAAGAGAACAGAGGGATTAATGCTATGATTTTTTTATCTTGTTTTGGTTCTGATACTCACAGAAGTTACTGATTTGAAACAGGAATGGGTGTCTCCTCTTTTTGTGCAAATAGTTGAACAAGATTATAGACACTTGCTTTTGAAATCTCAAGACTTCATGCCTGTGTGTCTTCCCAGCAGGACAGACAAAAATTTTAGTTTCATGAGTTCTGACAATTTGTGGTGTTTTAGAAAAAAAATGCACAATGTCTATTTGGGGTTGAATAGTTAGAACATCACCCGGTGTTTCATCATGGGGTTTCTTCACACGGGTTTCTTACTGGGCTTATGGTGCTTTTAATAACAGCTGTAGGTTTTCCCTCAGCAAACTTTGGATTTTTTTGAGAAACGTTGCAGTCAACAGCAAGCTCTAGCTTCACCTGCTACAGCTTCTCCTTACACCATTTTTCTCTAAGGAATTGTCTCACTTTTCTGTTCAAAATACCTTGTCCTCCAACTCAGCTTAGTTAAAGATTTTGAGGCTGTGTACTAGAAGGCCAAGTCTTTGGATATCTGTCTTTTATTTTACTCTCTCATAACCATTGATTTACTCTACTTTCTCTGCTTTCTATGTATAGGGTTTTTAATGTTGTTTTGTTTGGTTTTTGGTTTTTTCTCTCTTAATCTTTACACTGGAAGGCAGCTTGCTCTAATGATTAAAGATCTGAGCTCAAGTACAGCACTTTATCTTCCATACTTAAAGGAAGTTTTAAAACTAGGATCCAGTGTAGAGCACCTTTGTCCTTTGTTCCCCTTTTCTGCATGAATACTGCTGTCCCTGTGGCTTATCCTGCATCTTGGGATCTTAGAAGTAACACTGACTCCTGTGCAGTGTTTCCAGGGCTGTTTAAGTTCAGTTGTCTGCTGTAGAAGCCTCCTGTTACACCTGTATAATTTCCAAGAGTGTTTAGTAATATCCTATTTAATAATGTGCTTATTAAAGAACTCACTCAGCTGAAGCAGTTTATAAAATACAGAACTGACTTGTTAGGTGGCCTTAGAAGAAAAAAAAATAGGAAAAATATGCTAACGGCACTTTTAAAGAATTGTTTTCTCTGAAGCTTCTCTTTCCATGTTGAGGTGTTCAAGAGTGTTTCTTCCAGGAGTTATTTAATATTATCTAGGTTGACACCTTAACATCCTGGACAATAACTGTTAGAAAGCATGTCCTAAGGAAATGGCAGTGCGATTCAGCTGTCTCTTGCTTTATCTGTCATCTGATGTTAGGCTCAAGTAAGGTCCCCCTACATTTCCAGGTGTTTAAAAATTTCCCCCTCTTCATCCATTTTTTCCCTAATAATCTTAAGCATTGTACAAAAATTAGATGATCCTGTGCTTTGTCCTACTTGCTTGATGCCACTTTTGCTAAGAAATACTGAATTACCTGATTTCTCTACCACTCCTGCCTAACTTTGTAGTAAGATGATAGGAATCTAGCTTTAATATGCATAAATAATGATACTTGGGCAAAAAGACAAAGTTTGCTAAAAACCCTGAGCTAGCTGCTTAATTCAGCTTCCTGACATCTGTTCCATTAACCCAGTTCTAGCTTGGAATTTTGTTAATTGACACAGCTTCAGCATGGCTGAGATTAATATGTGGGAGTCCCAGTGGCTTAGAGCCTGCAGTGATTTTTTTTTTTTTTTTCTTTTTCTCCTGTCATTAAAAATTTGATTGCGGTTTTGTTTTGTTTTTTTTTTTGTAACATCCTTTGCTCAGTTGCATTCCTGATAGAATTTGTTAAGTTCTTGGTTACCCATCAAGTTTATGCAGCCTGGTTAGACAACACTATTTTAGATTTGAAGAGTTTTTAGTCTGCAATTTGACCATCTCCAGCACCTGTAACTCATGTCTCTCTAAAGCTGGTTTGGTCATAATTTCTTTTCCCTTTACATAAATCATCTTTTCTTAAGACAGCTCACCAATTTTAATTTATCACGTCCTTCAACCTTACTTGAATTTCACAAAAACTGATGTCTTTTTCATAGTAGATTGGTAAATCTACTTGTTCTCTAACAAAACTTTTGATGATAGTACTATTCTGATGATTTAAGGTTTAAGCTAAATGTAGAGTGGGCAGTGAAACTGCTGAGTAAGAAACAGGATTCCTGGTGAGAGGCAAGAAAGCAGAAAAAGGAGAAATGGGAAAATAATTTGAAATTAAAGCTTTTATTACTGTAAGTTTATGAAATATGAATTTATTAGAGAACTTGAGATAGGCCTGCATGTTGGTGTGGTATTTGTAAAGAAGGAAAAAGCAGTGGCACACGTTTGGAAGCAACTGTGAAAAGAAATGGCTTAAGTTAGGAGGAGAGGGTGACCATTCTGTGAGTCTGCTATAGGATCCCTAATTTAGATTTGAGCGTGGGCAGGGTGATTCTTCTGTCTTCTTGGAAGCTAGAAGCAGATACCTGTAATCATAACACTGATTTACGTGGGAAGTTGATAGTATCTTCTTTTAACAAATATTTAACAAATATTTATGAATCAACAATGTATGAACTTTGTGTTTCAAAAAACACTCATATACTGGTAAGATTTGGATTTTGTAAGTGTAACTTTTCATGTTGTGCAGAATTGCAGAATCCTGTACATCAGCAGCTGCCACATAAAAAAGTTAATCATATGAGAACTACTCTTTCAATGCCAAGTAAAAAAACTTCATATTAAGTTTCTACTGCAGTGTGTACCTGAATCTGTGGGGAACCAAATCATTATGCAGACAGTGTTAAATAAACCCACAGGGAGCTTAGTGAACAGAAAAAGACAAGTGGCTGCAAAGCATATTTTCAATTAACATTAAAATTAAGTAGAACATGTTAGTATTCAGGAGTCACATTCCTGTAGGCTTTCCTTTGCATTCTAAAATTCTAAACCTGCAGTTATGGTGAGTTAGTGGAAAAATAAGATTTCACTTAGGAACCATGAAACTATGTTGTTACAGGGAAATGCTAATTAAAATGTGCTATCTTGCACTAATCTAATCAAGTGCACTGTGCAAAAGTAAAAGCAAAAGTAATAGCAAGCCTTAATAGTAATCAGTTGGTATCAGTTTCCTCATTCAACCTCTACATTCAAATTTCATATAAACCTCTGTAGAAATAATAAATTGTACATGTAGTAGCATGCCTGGCATGCTACTAAGTGAAGCTTCTGAGGGATCAGGCACAGTGCAAAAATCCATTTTGAAGGTGGGTATAGCCTGGGTGTAAAAAGGTTCAGAAATAACATTATAAAATGAGCAGGGTCTACAGTGAAATTTGGTAACTTGCATGCTGTCCTGATGGAGAGTAAATATTGTATACTCTCTTCTCCATTTTCTTCCTTGTAGCCAACCTTCACTGTAATTTTTCTAATGGGATTTAGGAGACACTTGATACCTAAAGAAACTGTTTATTCCTAGGCTCAATTTAAATTGCCACTTGTGGGGTGTATCTTGAAGTGAGATACCAGAGGTGATGGCAACTCCAAAAGCCTTATTATAGGCAAACTCAGAGCTATGCTTGGGTGATCAGGTAACTTCTACCTGTGAAGTTACATTTGTGATTGAAGGGTTAAAAAATTCAGGTCAGGAAGTGTAATGCCATGAACTGATTGTTGAATGGTAAATAAATAAAATTTATTCTCTGCACTCTAATGTTGGTAACTGGATATTTCTTCTTAGGGGTTGCCATGCCATAACATGAATACTGCCTGCAATCCAGACACTTGAAACCATTTCAAAGCTAATTTAACCACAGAGGAAGATGTAATACAAACCTCGGAGGTTCTGACACCAACCAGTTCAGTCACTGGAAGGTAGTCTGCCTTCCCTGTAGGAGCTATGCTAGAACCATCCTTTGCTGTTGTAGTGATTTCCTGCTCACTTACCAGCTATTTCTTTAAAGAAATGAATACTTTCTGTAGTTTTAAAAGCTTGGAGAGTGTAGCTCTTTTATAGGTATAATATATATATAGAAGAAATTCAGCTACACTGATCTGTTATGTGTATCTATATCATATTTAAAATATATTTTATTTATATGTGTAAATAAAAATAAAACAAACAGCTGCATAGTGCTATATAAATGATTTTTTAATCTACTTGTTTTACTTGTTTTCTTCCTAGCTCTATGCTTTTGGTTGTGAAAACTCAGTGCTAGCATTTGAGGCCAGCTGTCACTTTGTTGTGGAGCTGTCAAATGCTGGTGGCATCAGATCGGTGCCTTGAGCACCTGTATTCCATTGGGACACACCTTCTCTGCTGGTACTGGTTTTGCAGATTTGACCATTGTGCTCATTCCTAAACTCAAGGAGCTCTTCCTAGCCAAGACACCTTAGGCTCATCAGGGCTTGGATGCCCAGTTTTTCTGGGGAACAGAAGATGTATGTAAGCTTTTCTCTCTCTGTTTTTTTGCCGTTTTTGAGAAGAGTTAGAATAAATTCCATGATTATTCTCTGAGAAAGTCCAAGACAGAGCTTGGTGTGGTAACTAGAACCAAGCTGGGTGAGCTCTGCTGGGACAAGAAGATTTCAGAGATTCCATCAAGTTTAGAAGTACTTAACCATACCTCAGTACTTCAAAAACAAATCGTTAGTCAGAAGAACCTGCTAGGACCTGGTGATCTTAAAGATTCAAGAACGCTTCCAAGCCAAAGCAGAAGTGAGATAAAATCAATCATGGAAAATACAATGGTTGATTTCCATCTAATCCTGAGGTGACAGGAGACACCTCTTTTGACTTGAAGGTAATTGCTTCAGCTTGAGGCCATACTTCTGCAGCCAGTAGTGGATCTGTACTGAATCATCCAATGACACAGACTTGTTCTGCATCACCTACATGATTGCAATTAGCCACAGCACACAGAACAGAACAGAACAATGGTCTGTTCCTGTTAGCTTTCTCATGACCATCTCTTTTGGTAGATGTTAGAAACAGATTTGGTGGTACAAGAAGAAACAGTGCCAAATTAAAATTCACCATTTCATACCTACTGCTTCTGATTGTCTCTTCATCCAGTGGGTTTCACATAAAAGTTCCAAATGTCTGTCTGCATCTCGGGCAACTCAATTTTTAAGATTATTGCTTTTATAGATTTATTGTGAAAGAAAATATGAGTGGTACATTCAGGTGCCTCTGCTGCTTACCTGTGATGATACAACAAATACAAAGAAAACAAGAAAAATAAGGGATATGTAAATACTGAACCAGACATACTTCTGCTTTATAAACTTGAGAAAACACACATTTTTCATTTCCCTCTGAGGGCTGCTATTTACAGGACTGTTTTTCAGCTGTGAATACCAGTCCAGATTAATGCTAGTTTTGAGAACTCTTGCCTAAGTGAAATCTGGCAAAAAGTATGACCTACAAAACCCAAGGGGCTTAAGTCAAACTCCTTGTAAGACTGTTAAATAAATTTATAAATAAAATAATAATAAAAAGCTGTTACCATGAGAAACTTTCCATCTCTTATATTGAGAGCTTAATATCAGCTTGCTGTCCTGGAGTTTTCCTCTGGTGGATTAAATTTAAGAGACTTGCATGTCTCCAGTGTAATATTTCATAAAGTAATAGTATAGCTAGTGGGAACAAAAATCTCTGAATTGATTGTAATTTTAAAAAATGTTATTTCTAATAGTTAGGATTTTTTTTAAAAAAGGGGGGAAGGGGGAACATGAGCCAAAAGACCCTGCATTGCAGCCAGTCACAGATCATTTTATTGAGTTAAAAGCAATGCTAAATATTGCATTTTATAAATATCAAGTAAACTTAGCATGTATCTGCTTCTTAACACAGCAAAACCTTGCCTCTGAGTATGGTGAGAATTCAGCAGTATCAGTTAAGTCAGTTTTTCATGGTGTCTTAATTTGAGAGTAGTTAACTTATACAAAGACATTTTCACTTCTATTACTAATGCTGTCTTATGTTTAAGTTGGAGAATAATTAAGATCCATTAGTCTTAAAGGAAACAAGCTGAACATATTTTTTTAATTAAAACACATGATTCTTCTTGTTCTTTCCTAGATATCTTAAAGAGGAGCTATTTCATAACTAAAACAGAAATGTTGTACAGTCGGTATCCTTTACTGACATTTACAATCTCAAGAGCTTCTGTTCTCTGCTGCATCAACATTTTCATGGGTGAGGGCTTTTTAAAGGAGGTTTGAAATTTTAAAGCACAGCACATTATCACTAGTGGCATTATTGCTTGCAAGCTCTTTAATACAAGTAGGCTTTGCCAACAGAGAGGTTTTGTAAGTAGAGAAGTGTGTCTGGTAAAAGAGAAGTAGCTGCAGATGCATAGGAATAAGATAATAAAGGAATTATATCTGAAACCAAGGAGTTCTTTCCTCCTCCTGGTGTTGACTTTGTCCCAGCTAGTACTGGTGCTAATCAAAGGTTCTGTATTTCTGCGTAAACTTGGATATGATTTCGTTTGTGGTTTTCTCTGCTCCAGTTTTATCACTTGGGGCTTTGCTTTGTTTTGGTTGTTAAGAGACCCTCACAAAATATTATAAGAGTATGTAAATTGTTACTTCTTTTTCTCATGTTGTTATTCTTGAAAACCAGTCAGCTGACTGTAGCCTCAAAACATAAACCCCCCTTGCTTTTGTCTATATGCAGGCAGATCGGGGGATGAATTTACTTTTCAGTATAAACAGGATTATGTAAGCTGGACGGCTGCCCCAAAGTATCATCCTGCAAAACTCCTCAAAATACTTGTAGAAGGGTGTGGTAATGGCAAATAGGGGTTAGGTAGTTATCAGCTGAGAGGTTTGACAAAGGGCATATTATAAAGAAACCTCTGGACAGGAGTACCAGCCAACCTTTAGAGCTCATTCAGCTTTCCCCTTTGCTTAAACCTGGTGCTGGTGATTGCATCCTGGCAACTCCTTGAGTGCTGTATAAAGAAAAAGAAAAGCAACCATAAAATCAGTGTCTTTCCATTTGATGTGTTGTGCTGAGTAAGAAATTGGGGTTGGGTATTAGCTGAGAGACTTCCTCTCCAAACGTGCAGGAGCTATTTCATCCTCCCTGCGTTAATTTATTTCTGCTGAAATTCCCTCTGGAGTGGTTGAGAGGCAAGACTGGAATGGGAGATGGTCTCATGTGGGTGTTTCTGGCTCTTGCCAGTACTACAAGTCCCTGTTCTCCATCATCTCCTAGGCAGTACTGTGTCTTCATTTAAAAATGCCTGGAAGAGGCATTTAGGGGAAAAAAATACAGAGGGAACGGGGAGCCCTGCTGATTCTTGCTTACTGTCCTGTTGTTCTGTGGTGTTCTCTGGTACTTTTTGTCTCCATCTGCTGGTGCAATTCCGTGGCTACATGCTACCATGGATGTGTTGGTTTTCAGCTTCTTTTTCTAACAGTTTCAGCTGTAACTCCTCTTTCCAGCCTTACTGGTGTCTACATGAACTCTTGGCTGTTGCTTCATCTCCAATATATCACAAGACCATGCTCAGATACATTGTGAGAACTTTTTACCGTTAAGCCCAGGTGTCAAGTCATCATGTATCCCTCTCTGATATTAGTCTGTGTCTTGCAGTCTACAGTAACTTTTATAATGTCTCATATTTATAATTTATAGGGAAAAAGTGCAGTTACCTTTCTTGATGCTACTGCAATAAATCTGCTTTATCTTATATATGGTATAAAGGTAATATATATATAGGTAAAGGTAATAGGTATACCTCTTTATATATATTACCTATATATATATATAAAGAGGTATAGGTAATATATATAAGGGTATAGGTATACATATATATGAAGCTCTATATACATAAAAGGTATCGTAGCTGTGGTCAAAGTATATCCAAACTTGGTTACATCTTAGTGTAATTGTTTTAAATTAAATATATGAAAATGTAATGTGATCATATGGTCTAGTTAAAAAGCTGTTTATATGTGAGCTTCATTGCTCACAGTATCTGAAAATATTGATTGCTGTTCATGTGCCTTCTAAAGTGATTTGTTTGATATTGCACCCTTATGACCAAATCTCATAGGACATTATTTTGGGAGCTTGAATATGGAGATTGGGCTATTAGTTTGACTGTGGTTTCTGTTGAGTTTTTTTGTGATAAATAAGTTTTTCATGAAAGAGTCATCCACACCTATCTAACCGTATCTGTCTTGGCCTGAGCTTTCTGCCAAAGGAAGAAACAAAATGTTGGTGATTTAACTCTGAATTAAAAGGAAAATAAAGCAAATTCAGGGAAATCAGTCCTCAGACATGTGGTTCCAAAGCAGTAATCTAAATAATCTGAATTTAAGCAGTCAGGTCCAAGCTATTGATGTTTTTGTATGATTCATTTGATAATCAGGTGGTGATTACCCCTTATGTAGTTATAAGGGCTACCTAGAAGGTATAGAGATAAATAATTTTATTATTTGGAGGATATTGTATGGATCTTGATGCTAAGGAATGCTTATTTGAGGCTTTAGAAGCTGTACTAAGTATACATCTTGGCATAAACCTTCTGATACAGTCAAGAATAAATGACCAAGTAGCATGTTAAAATCTTAACTGATTTCATTCTATAGGAAACATTACAGTAAATAGGTTTTTTAAAGTTATGATTTAAAAAAAAAGACGACATTTCTGTGATCTCAGAGTTTTATGAAGAAATAATGTATTTCCTAGAAACAGCGTGGACTTGGATGCAGGTGTTGTAGAGTTTGGTTTCCTTGGACATGTTTTGTAGTTGGTAGCCCTTCATGCTACCCTGTGCTTAAAAAGCATTGCTACTGCTGCTGTGTGAGGTGGCCTTTTTGATGGACAATGCCTTGTACTTTTCTGGAGGTAAGAATGTAAGACCTCTGTTCCTGTCAGGAACTCAAAATGTGGTTATATGCATCATCCTTGGTAGCTTGCTTTCTAATTACTGTGCTTAAACAGACATTGCCTGTGGTGGCTCAGCTGAAATACAACCCAGCTGACATCAGTGATGTGGCAAGTATCACCTTGAAATTTGATAGCCAAGCAAGGAGTGTTTCAGTAACTGGGAACTTATGAATTGAAGTTTACTTACTTGAGTAGAGGAAAACAGTGGAAGATCATCAAGCATAATGCATGTCCGTGATACCTATTATTATTATCATTGTTATTGTTAATAATAATAATTATAATAATTTTTAAAACTCATTATTTTCTAATCTATTTTTCTGGGTAATAAATTACAATGGATGGAGCCTTGTTCAGTTCTACTGACACAGAAAATGCAGACGCTAAAGATTGCTTCATATCTTGAGGACAAATATGTGCATTGGGTAATATGTCCTGGCATGTGGTATGAAAGCAGAGAATGATGAAATTGAGCTCTGACCAGAGTAAGGACTGGAAGCTTAATAACTGAGGTGCAGCTTCTTAGATTACCAAAATGTAAAGAGAGTCCCTGGATTTCATTCTCTTGAGGAATAATTGCCATTTAGTCTCCTGCCTTAGCTTTTCTGTGAAAAGATCTGGAACTCAGCATATGTCTTTCATGTAAAACTGTAGCAATTCAGGAGATTTTTGTGAGAAGAGTTTGCTTTTTTTCCTTTACAGTCCAGTGGGAAATAAGTGTCTCTAAAATTCTATTTGAAGTAATCTGGAATTAATATGACTGTTACCGTGGAGGTGTACTTAAGGTGGGTATGCATTAGCACAGCTACTCAGCTTTGCTTGGGAAGACTGAGGAGTACAAAGCACCCTGGTGATGGTGAGATCCATGACTGACTAGGAACCTCCTGAAGCTGCCTCTCCTCTCTCCTTTAGGGCAAGGAAAGGCAGAGGGAACTGAAAAACACTGCAGTCCTTGGTGTAAACCTCTCTCTTTGTGGTAGGCACCCTGTGTGAGTCTGGGTGGTAAGCAAATGACAATGGAGAACCCTTAACAGCAGGTCTGTGTGGCTTGAATCCATGGAGAGGAGGTGGAAACCAGAGGCAGGGTGGGAGGGGATGAGCCAGAGAGCCTGAGGTCAGGGGCAGTAGGGAAGGAGTGTGCTGCAGATGGGATGCCAGGCCATGGCTGTGGGACAGGTAAGGGTGCTGGGGCTGGACAGACTGAGAGGTTAGTCTAGAGCCAGACCAGGAGTTTCTCACACTTGCTTTTCTGCCTTCCCATACCCCTTTTCCTTTCTTTTAGTGCTTTGAACCACCTTGTCATCTTTTGTTCCTTTCTTATTTCTTGCTTCAGCTCACCAGCTGCAGAAAGGTTGAATAGTGTATGAGGAGCCTGAAGGTTCCCTCTTCCGCCTCCCTCTTCCCCTGTCCTCTCTGCAAAGCTCTTTCATGTGATGTATCATCTGTTGCAGACTGGGTGTTTGGAGGAATGATACATAACTGGGTAGCAATTCAAGTAAAACTGAGCTGAGGGAAGTGTTGCTGTGCTCTTTTAACTCCTCTGGATTTACATTTCTCTTGGAAGAGAATACTTATAAAAGGTTCAGCTGGTAAACTGGTGCAACTTATCTCATGTAAATTAACCTACTTTAGGGTGAAAATTAGTTTGAATTTTTTTGGGGGGTGATAAATTTCATTATCTTTTTTTTTTTTTTTATGAAGGTAGTAAGATTTGCTTGTCTAATAGGTATTTCAAATACACTGGTGAAAGTCTTCAAAAACATTCTGTTTGGTGTTATGATTTCACATCTTATGCAGATGATACGAAAAAGGCAGTAGGGCCAGTGCTCTTCATATGGGTTGCCTAGGAAGGTCTTCTAGCAATGAATTCTGTGCTGTTGCAAAATATGTTTTTCAAACTTTATCTCTGCCTATCTGATGCCAGATGTGTTTAGCTAGACATCTTCCCCAGCTATGGTAGCAAGGAGTCTACATTGTACTGTCAACTGTTCAGTGCTATTATAATGAAGTAATTTTGGTTCTGTAAGTCAAAATTGCTAGATAAGTCAGTGTTAGGCTTAATTCTCCAGTATTACTGTATGGAAAAATACATATAAATTACATTTATAATTAAAATATTACATTTAATTTCATCCTATAGAAGGAAATTGCTCAGTTAATTGGAACAAGCAGCCTCTTTAAGATGACTTCATGATAGGTTTGGGTTAAGATAAAAATGGACAAAATACAGTGATAGTGGATCAAGTGTCTTTAGTGTATACTTCTTAAAATGCTATTTTCATAAAGATCTTAAATGTGGATGAGGGGGGTAGCCTAGTTATCCATCTGCTTTTGCTGAAGGCTAAGGTAGTGATTTACATAGTACCAGAATATATTAACAAGTTCAGCAAGCTTGTGGAACAGGATTTTTCTGGCACATACTTGTGTAGCCTAAGAGTTAGATGCAGTATGTTACATTTTTTTACCAGAAATGATGGGATTTCATCCATGGTTGTTTTGCACTATGATGTGGAATATTCTTTGAGAAAGCAAAAAGGGAGACCTGAAGAAACAGCTGTGGTTTCCATCAGTGCCACTCATTTTGTGGCTCATTGTAATTTTATTAAGGAGGACTTCTGAGGTTCATTGATACATATTTCCTCACCATACAGCTACACTTATTCTGATTCACAAAAATCTGTGCCATAAGTGTTGGAGGAGGAGAGGGTTCTGGTTTGGGAAGTTGGTAAGTTGTTTGAGCTGCACATGGCTTGGGAACATCCCACGTGCATCTTGTCTTTTGCTGATTGACTATAGAGGTTTAGCTCATTTTCCAACTTATTTTCCTGGTAGGGCTTGTACCAGATGCAGCAGTGTCCTTCATCATCAATTACAGAGTGTCTTTGCTGGACACATGAGATCATGGAGTGGGATAGGGGCTTGGTGGTGGTGTTAGGAATCCTGATTCCAAGTCTCTGTAGTTACTGACTTACATATCAACTGCAGGAATTCAAAATGGTGATTCCTGGTCTGTATCATGCCGAGGGAGAGATACGGGTTTGAAAAGCTGGGTCCTGAGCTGGAGAACTGGAAAATACAAGAATAAACAATTGTGAATAGAGCATTCATCTCTTCTTCCACTAACAACTAATAATTCTTTTTTGTAGGAAAGAAAGAAGGATGCAAAAAAAACCCCAAAACTTGTTCTTCAGATGTAGATGTATAATAAATTAGAAAATTTAAAAAAGAGTAAGTTCCTTGCTCAAGTTTGTATAGTCCCTGCCAGATATATCAACAGTCAGCAATGGAGTCTCCTGTTTGGGGCCCAGGACATATGTAATAGTTACTGCCTGCCCCTTTGATTTCTTACTCCTACTATGCTGGAATGTAAAGATGAGATTCATTCTCCTGAACATTAGCCAGCCTAAGGGTAAACATACCTGCTCTAGCTTAGCTGTCTAGAACCCTGTTTTAGGCAAGTGCAGAGGAAACAACTGGAAGGTTTCAGTTCCTATTATTTTTGTTATCCTTTATGGAGATAGGAAGATGTGTAACCTGATAATGAATATATAAAGTACCCAGCCAACCTAGATTAGAGCAGTATTTCTTAGATGAAGCTGACAGAGTAATTCTTCCCTTAATATCTGCAAAGTTTTTCTCAGAGAATTGTGGAGTTTTTGTAAAATGTGTGTCATGTTGGTATTGCTCTGTTAAATGGGAATAGATTAAACAGGTCTGCACATTCCTGAGTTTTACTCACACTAGTTGTCTTATGTTTAGACTCACAAGAAATTTGACAGAGTAGTTCAGCTTTTACTTAAAAGCTGGAACAGTATTATCTTGTCTCTTTGGCATCTCCAAGTCCAGTATGTGATTGTAATGACCTCTGCAGCTGGGGAGGACTGGTTCCCTCTCTTCCTTCCACACAGATCTGACAAATGGAACACTGAATGACAAATTACTGTAAACTCCTGCAAGGAGCAAAGGATTTTTTCCATTATTCAAGAATGTTTCTTACAAGCTTATAAGAGCAAACTTGGTTTTACTTTAAATAATTTTAAATGCAGTTGGAAAGATTTTTATTAAAAGATAAATGCTTAGGGCTCCAGTTGAACTTGTAAGTAGATGTCAAGGTAGTAAAAGAACGTTTTGTTGGAAAGCCTGAATCTGTACTGAAATAAAGCTGTATTTCAGGTGTGGATCCATCCCTGCAAGCAGAGAACAGAGTTCCAGGCACTTCCCAAGCTACTGCTGCTGTGTCTAAACAGCAGAAATCCCGTTCGGCCAATTCGAGGGATGAGCGCTTCCGATCTGGTAAGGGAGAGAAACGTATCTGAAACATCAGATGTCTTAATAGAAAAACTGTACCAGTGAAAAGTAGTGTCTGCCCCTGAAGAAAAAATAGAAAATTATTTGGAGGAAGGGAAGAGCTAGTGAACGTTTTTCAGGTAGACTATAAACCCAGAATGGAGAAAATGGTAGGAGGTAAAGAAATCATAAACGATCCTGATGTTTTCTTTATTGTAAATTTTGTACTAAGCTTAACAATTTTCTCTTGTTTGATGATTGGGTTTCCTGTCAGTAGAACAATTATTTAAACATGTATTATTACAGCATGTGAATTGTGAGGACTTTTTCTTGGTTGATTTGGTTATTTTGTTAAAGGAAGGTTACAGAACTATCATATTTACTGTAGCTCACTTTGAAATATTTCCTGGTTGAGAGCAAGCACACAAAAAAGGGAAATGTCACAATGGATATTTTACTTCACTTTAAATGGACACCACTGTGACAAACCTGTTTTGGAAACCTCTGTGAAAATACCAATATCCTCATCACATCCTGTTTCTATTGTTACTTTTCAGGTGGTTGAAGTACACTGTTTCCCTGTGAAATTCCTTGTCACAATAGTGAGAAAAGGCAGGTGTTTGGAAGCTTTTGGATTTTAACTGGAATTTTTTCTGTTTGTTTTCCAGGGTAATATGATGTAGGGTTTGGGGATGTGCAAGTAATGACATAAACTGCACATCCTCAGTAAGTTATGGGGTTTTTGTCACCTTGCTTTGCAACTGCTTGGGCATAGTGGTTATTGCATCATATTTACATTGCTGCCATGTAAAATTTTGCTTCAGAAATGAATCTGTCAAGCCTGTATGGATTATTTTTGAGTAACTGAAGAATGAAGGGGCTCCTGGGAAAGGTGCCTGTATTTGGCTACATTAAGAAAGAAATTTCTGAATTCCAGGGAAGATTACATAACATCAAAATTAATTAAATCATGTGCTTAAGTGTATATACAAATTGGTCATTTAAATTTATTTTTGCCTTTCAAATATATTGTCAATATAATTCTATTGTTGAATATAAATTTTGGAAAAAAAAAACAGTGGTTGAATTACAACCATAATTTGCCAATTACTTTGTGACCAAGTAGGTTCTAAAATAAATTGCAAGCAGAGACATGAATTTGATAGAAACTAATTAATTTCTAGTAGCGTGTGATGAAACTAACAGAAATAAAAGTTGTAGAAAGAGCACAACTGCAACAGGAGATACTTGGGAACCATTAGCTAGGAAAGCTAAGAGAATCAAGAGCAATAGGTTGTGTACCCCTGGGTTCCTGTCTAAGAGCCTCAGTTGTCCTATTTAATTTGCACCGAGAATACCTTAGAAAACAAATAAAACACCAGAAGAAACAGCAAGTAACCAACCCTGCCATATTGTTGGTATTATCTGGGAGAAGTTTGTCACAGGGCTCATTAGTCTTACAGTGCAAGACGTGGAGAAGTGGGTAGATATCAACATGTTTTGCTAGTGTACTTGCTTATGAATAGATGTGGGTTTAAGATGTTAATCTATCAGTGCTAATTATCAGTGCTTCCTCTTCTCCTAGAGTTGATAGTTCTATGGTCTTAATTTTAAAATTGTTTCAATTGACTTTTGGTGATTCTGAAGGTACTGCTCACAGTTTCATCAGTCTAGAACTCAGCCAATATTTTTACATCTCGTTATGAATACTCCTGAATGACTCTTAAGTGTTCAGGTGATCCTGCCAGTGGACAGTTATTTAAGATAAAGTCTGATGTGTAGATGTTGTAGGTTATTTATTTTACTTACCACAAAGCCTGGATCGAGTAATAGATCCACTACGTGATATGGATCCACTAATTCATGTTGCATTGAAAAATCTTGCCTTGAAGGTGTTCTTCACTTTGAGATCTAAACTCTTGGGGGATGTGTTCTTAGTTGCAACAGTTGTAATGGGATTTCTTTTTCTGATTAGTGATACATGCTAAGGCTTGAGTACTCATGTGGTATTGAAACCAAGTAACAATGATTTTGCTTGACATGACTTACAATAACTTTGCAAGGTAATACAGCTTTCAGAAGCTAGTACATTTTCCCCTTTTTCCTCTCTATTTTTTTTTCCTTAAATCTTCATATTTAGGTTTATGTACAGCATTAATATAAAAGTCTCAGAAAACACCTGGTACTGTAAAGTACAAAGTTTCACTCAGTTCCTCCAAATAATTTGGCATAAAAAGTCACAGCTTTGCTTCACGAAGCAGTCCCGATCTGTCTGAGAAAATGTAGCTATGCTAGGAGTATTTTCTACCTAAAGAAAAGAGGTCCAACAACAAGTTGAAGTGTTGTTACCATTTTAAATTTTGCTGTATTTTGACACACATTACCTCTTGTGGAGGATAAACAGCTTTAAGATCTAATTCTGGGTAGTATTGCTTCTTCTATTAATTGCGTGCCTTACTTATTCTTTAGATTTCTGGGGAGAGTTGAGTGTGTGTTCTTTTGGGTTTTGTTTTTGTCAGTGGGGATTTTTTTGTTGGTGTTTTATTTTTGGTTTGGGGTTTTTTTGTGTTGTTTGTTCGTTTGTTTGGTTTTTAATTTCCTTCCAGCCTTCTGTTTTTTTCTTTCTTTGCATCTCATCCGTTCTTCTATGTCCTTTTCAAGAATGGCTGATGAGGCTGGAATGGAACCTTTCATAAAACAGTAGCTCTTTCTGGAGCAGTTATTTTAGAACCATCTACATAAATGACTTAAAATAAGCAAATGAAATAATTTTGCCTTTTTATGCAATTAATCTACTGTTCACTAGCAGAGAGCACTTTTTTTTAATTTTTTTTTTAGATAGTTTCCTGGAGTTGTTGCCCATTTAAATTAACTGTAGTTTTTATCTTCCACAGATTTTTGTCTTCAAGCAGTAAATACTGCAAAAAAAAAAGTCACAATGAGGTTGGTGAGGTACTGGCCTGGGTTACCCAGGGAATTTGTGGCTACCCCGTCCCTTGAAATCTTCAAGGCCAGGTTGGATGGGGCTTGGAGCAACCTGATCTAGTGAGAAGTGTCCCAAACCACTCTGGGGTATTCTGTGAGCTCTCTCCCTGCCCTTTTTTCTTCTACCCTGACCTTTTTGACTTGTCCTTTCCCCATGTCCTTTTCTTTTAGAGAGCTTCACCCTGCACTGATCGTGTGTTCTACCAGAGTTCTTGAGGTCATACTAACTTTTTAAATCTTATTTTTACTTTTTTTTTTTCCTGTTTTCAGAAATACAGTAGAATGCAGGTATCATTTGATGTGATTTTAATTTAATGTGCTGAATAAAACTGAGGTGCATAGTTCCTCCATTTTAAATCAGTTTCACAGTAAATTTTCAAGAAATTAATACAAGACAATGCTAGAGAACTTCTTTTTTGCAATTTTGATATCCAATTAAACTTTAATTAATAGTAAGTCCTGAATTTTTGTACCCTAAATGTTCTGCTTCTTTAAAAGTATTCCATTCCTTTTTTCTTTTTTTAGTGGGGTCTGTTTTGTCATGTTCATATATTCTAGACAAGCTCTTAGAGGAAACATGGAGTAGGAGCAAAGTGTTCCAGAGAAGTAGAACCAATTACTTAATTTATTTGGTTGAGAGAGGATGGTTCTGCTGAGTTACTATTCAAGGACAAGATACTAAAAGAAAAATTTCAAGCTGGAAATAGATCTTAATGAATACAGAAGGAACTGATAAGTTAGATCAACACTGTAAAAATGAAACAGAATAGTATTTCATACACACTGCCTTCTGGTTTAATTTTTATTATTTAATCTAGTATTTTCCAGGTTGTGGGGTGAGAGTTAGGAGGGCTGGAGGAGGAGGTGGTGCTGATTTTGCCCTCTGGAAATTGAATAACAAGTAGTTCCCATGCTTGCTACCACAAATTTGTATGATGGTGTGACCTTTCCCACTCTACTTTATTAAAATGCCTCAACACACCCTTGCCTCCAGCTAGTCCTTTCCATTACCTAAATACACAACTAGCTAAGAATGCTTTCATTTTTTAGTCTGTACCACTACTTAATGACTAAATTAATTTAGATACAGACTATAAACATTGTGAGTTATTTTGCTCTTTTGAAAAACCTTTTCTGTAGAAAAAAGTTACATTCTCCTTCTTCCTATCAGATGCTGTAACAAAATAATGTCTTCTAAATTGTATATAGGTAATGTGAACGGCCAAAGTGAATGCATCTAATAGTTACCATATTTTTAAAAAACATATGGCTTGGGTTTGATTCCACGTTCTGCTACAGAAATGTGTCCTGCAGAATTGACATTTTGCCCCTCACTTCTAAGACTGAAAAAGTAACCTTTAAGTAATATTCTCAAGTCAATGGAAAGCAGTAATGTCTGCGTATAGGAAACACAGTTACACAAGAAGTGTGTTTTGAGTTTTAAGAAGTTTGCTTTTGGGTATCCATGAGAATAAACTTCAATGTTGGACATTTGTGGGGGGATGGGGCAAAGTCTAAAGACAAGGAGAAACCAAGGGTTGATAAAAAGCAGTAGCTCAGATGTGGAGAAGGGAAGCAGGGATATAAGGAGAGGGTAGTGAGTTTTTAATTAATAAAACACCTGTGAACAACTCCTTAGTGTAAAAGATAGGAGAAAAAGTCTTACATGGTGTCCAATATAAGACACCATGTCTTGTCTCAAAAGACAGAGGTTTAAGAAGTGTTGAGTTTTCCTAGATATTTTTTTTCGTCATAGCAACATCATGCTTGAATTTAGCTGCACAAAAAGTTCTTTGAGACAACCACCTACTTAGTAAATTCCTAAGTCTTGTAAGAACTCATGGATACTACAGTATATTTGCATGTTTATATTTTAAATACAGCACTGAACAGATTATCTAGGAGGAACAGCAGTCTTGAAAAGTGACATTGTTACTTCAAAGAACCAAGTAGGTGTCTGAGACTATATGCACAGGGCTTATTTTGATTTTTCTGATCCATTTGTCCAGGCTGAAGGAAATAGTTTGTTTCTCATTTGGACCTGTGATGAAGACAAGCAGCTTCCTGAATTTTGGTTAAAAGTGAATTAGTGCCTGAAGTGTGTGGGGCAGGGGGACTTTTTACAGGTGAAAATGAAACAGTTTTTATCTAACCTAGGACAGGCTATGGAGATTTTTTCATGATTGACTTCAATCATGATTGAACTTGAAGTTCTGAAAGAAAGTCATGGACCAGTATCTTGTCAGTAGCATTAGCTAGCATGTGGAAGGCACAAAGCCTTCTCTGGTGAGGTTGTGCTTCTGAGTTTGCAGTATTTGTAATCTGTTTTTGAAATGGGAAATTGAATACTTGTCCCCCAAGTGTCAAGTGTTTATCTGGTGCATTGGAACAGAGCTGCCTTTGGAAAGTGTTACGTGCCAAGACTTCCAATGGTTCACGCTGACGTGTTGTGCTTTGCTGTTTCATAGCCTTTTATTCTCTGGGATGCTCAAAAAGCTCTTCCAATTTTCTGTAAAATATATGATGATTAACTTTCCCCTGAGCTATCTCTCGCTTTGTCAAACTGGAATTAATCAGCATATTTAAAATAAAGTAGTACCCTGTGCAGAGCATCACCAAAGCAAGTATAGAACTAGTACCAGAAATGCTGCCTTTTAAATTTTAAGAAAGGTACTGCAAAATACGGAGCTTCACTTATAGTTGTCATCGAAGTTAATCCCTGTAAAGATGGGCCAGATGAATTACTTATTTTAAAAAAAACATAAGCTGTGTAAGTGAACATTTGTCACGTGTACACATGGGGAAAGGGACCTGGAGGTGCTGGTGGTCGGAAGGATGACCATGAGCCAGCAATGTTATTTGCGATAATCATCAATGTCACTGTGGCCAAGAGGGCCAATGGCATCCTGGGCTGCATTAGAAGGGGTGTTGCTAGTAGGTTGAGAGAGTTTCTCCTCCCCCTCTGCCTTCCCCTGGTGAGGCCACATCTGGACTCCAGTTCTGGGCCTCGCAGTTCCAGAAGGACAGGGAACTGCTTGAGAGAGTCCAGTGCAGAGCCACAAAGATGATTAAGAGAGTGGAACATCTCCCTTGTGAGGAAGGGCGGAGGGAGCTGGGGCTCTTCAGCTTGGAGAAGAGGAGAATAAGGGGTGACCTCGTTAGTGTTTATGAATACATAAAGGGAGAGAGCCAGGAGGATGAAGCCAGGCTCTTTTCAGTTATGCCCAATGATAGGACAAGTGGCAACAGATACAAGCTTGAGCATAGGAGGTTCCATATAAACGCAAGTCAAAATTCATTTTCTGTGAAGGTGACAGAGCACTGGCACAGGCTGCCCAGGGAGGTTGTGGAGTCTCCTTCTCTAGTGACATTCAGAGCCCACGTGGATGTGTTCCTGTGTGACCTCCTGTAGGTGACCCTGCTCTGGCAGGGGCTTTGGACTCAATGATCTTACGAGGTCCCTTCCAACCCCTAACTTCCTGTGATTCTGTCACATGTCTGAGTTTCATGCCTAAAAGTTTGTCAACCTGTTTTGCATTTGCAGCTTTAGATGGATAGTTAATGAAAGAATATGTCTGTTTGTCAAATTGAACAGTTTAGTTCTGTAATTCTTGTGTAACAGCTTCCACATAAAAGAAATGTGACAAGGCAAAAGCATAATCTCAATACTTGCTTTCGGGCCCTATGTAGCTCCTTGTAAATGGATATACATGTTGTACTTGTTTTTCATGAGTCTGAATCTTGGATCATAAGTTTAAGTATATTTTTGGTCTGCCTCATTTCTTCTTGACATCTGTTCACTTCTCTTGAATTTTCTTTCTACATAAGTTTTAGCTTTTGACACCAGTGAAATCTGTATGTCAATGAGAAAAATCTGCTGAAGGCAATGCAGAGTTACTGGAATACTAAATTTTATCTGCAGTGTGGTCTTGAGTGAACAATGAATTCCTCTTTAATCTCACTTTTGGCTAAAAAATAAGAAAAGCTAAAATATATCCAATGAGCTTATTAGTATAATTGTTGCTTTTGGAAACGTGAAAACAGTTTGTTTCTCTTCCCTAATTCTTCATATACATTTGGCCTCTTTTTTTGTATACATTTTTCCCTTCTTTTTCCATTGAGGATTTTGAAGGCTGAGGAGTCCAATGCCATTGACATTTTACAGTATCTGCACTGAAATTCCTCCCCCACAAATAAATAAAAAGTAGCTTAGGACTAATGTGCGAGATATTGTGTAATTTCAGTATTGATTTTCAGGGTGTTCTTCCTAAATGATACTTGCAAAGCCTTTTCAAGCTGATTTCATGAGGAAAATATGTCAACTTGACCCTGCTTATATCCTCCCTTAACTTTTGAAACCATTGTTTCTGAGCTGACTTTGAGTGGGAGGCAGGCATATTTATTCAGTCCTACTAAACACTGCTTAAGGAGAAACAATTGATAGCATTGTCAAAGCTTCAGAGTGGAAAATCATGTTAATGTCATTTAGGTTTGGATCCTTATGCTCTTGGAGAAGTGCTCCTCTCTCTGAAGCTCAAAACTTGCTCCTTTCTGCAAGACAATTTTTGGACTAAAGCCATCACGTGCAATTCAGCTGTTCGGTTTGAGCTCTGAAAAATGGTGTTAAGGCTTTCTGTTTTCAGAAGGATATTATGATTAAACTTAATCTATTTTTCTTTGTTTTCTGTATAGATGTCCACACTGAAGCAGTACAAGCAGCACTTGCAAAATACAAAGAGAGAAAAATGCCCATGCCTTCAAAAAGACGGTCTGTTCTTGTGCACTCTTCAGTAGAAACCTACACACCTCCAGGTATCTATTGAGTTACCATATGTAAGTCTTGCCAGGTGAATGTGATAGCAAAATATAATTTGCAAATGCTTTGTAAGTATGTTGCAATAAACTTCTGTATTCACTGTGGTATATCCTGATAATCAGGTGTTGGTTAGATTAGTTCTTGGATGTCTTTCCTAAAGATTTTTAGTGTTTCAGGTAGAGATACTGTAGCTGTTAAAGGTACACTTGGAAGCAATAATAGTGAGCAGTTGCCCTTTATACATTAAGTATGTTCTCTTATTTCATGTTATGCTTCTAAGGAGATAATCTTGGCAAGTATGTCAGAGCTGTAAATACCTTATTTTGCATTGCATAAGGTTATTTTTTTTGAGAGTTGAAGAAATGCCAGAGCATTAAATTGCTGTATTAACTTGCAGAACATTCAGCTGTGGGCAATTTGAAACATTCAGAAAATTATATGCTAGAATTGTTCAGATTGTCTAGGTCAGAATATTTTCCTTAATTATTTTTTTTGGGGGGAGTGAAGTAATATTCCTGTTGTCTCACAGTAAATTCTCTAGCTGTTCAGAAAAACCTTCTACAGAAAGCATGGTGTGCTACCAGGCCAAGTGTTTTGGGGCCAGAGTCTTGTATACAAAGAAAAGGAATTTCTTTAAGCCCTTAAATTTTGAATGGTGTGCCCTTGTGTTATGTGAGTCAGGAGTAGAAGCAGTGACCTCTAGTGCTCTTCTCCATTAATTCTGTTTCTTACTCCCGTTTTGTAAAAAAACAGGTCTGTAGTAGTGCTCCTGGGCTATATTTATTCTTTTTGCTTGCCATGTTAAGGAAGTTCCATTTTAGGTTGCTAGTCACACTATTTTGTATATTGTTTTTGTGGATTCTCTGGTTCTTTCATTAGTTAATAAATCATAAGCTTCTTCTGTAATTTTATATATGGTTTTCCTTTACTCTTATGTTTTTGCTTGTCAGGTATATTACAGTATCATGTGTTTTGACTAGCTTATTTTTCCACAAGTCCACGAGGGCAGCTGTTGCAGGAGGGTGGTTATCATGCATTTGAGTTTTCTTGCATATGTGTAGTTTTTGCATGTGAAAATTACTGAGAATTGCATAAAGTGAAATCTTGGAGAAAGTTAATGTATAGTGACCATCTGTAAACTCTGGGAGAGAGCTGGGCTTTCCTGACTCCCTTAGCGTTTAAAACTAGAAGGAATATTCTTGCAAGTTGGGGGTTTTTTTGTTTGTTTTTTGTTTGCTTCTTTGTTTTAATCCTGAGAGAATCAAAATGCCATTCTCTTCTGAATACCTGTCTCTTA
>JAAWXA010000048.1:3034260-3066847 GCA_038090715.1 Florisuga fusca
CAATGATCTTACGAGGTCCCTTCCAACCCCTAACTTCCTGTGATTCTGTCACATGTCTGAGTTTCATGCCTAAAAGAAAGGGAAGGTTGCAAGCAGGGTTAGGTTTGGCCCCTCCCCAGAAGTAGATGGAGTCAGCAGCCAAAAACTACAACTGAGGCAATATATCAGAAATACCATACAAGGCATGGACCCAGGAATGGTGATCCACCACAGCTGTATCTTCTCAAAGATCAGTTCTTTGTATATTTTAATTCAAAATGGCCATGTTGCACTAGGGATGGTCAGAAAATGGGAAGGTTTGGGGTTTTAACTTTGAACATGCCATTAAGTTAAGCAGGATTCTTACGAAATTATTTTAAATTTTGTGGGTTTAGATTGTTGGAGAGCAATGATTCTGAAGCTGTTGGAAATGCACATGTTCTTGAAAGACAGAAAGTTAAACATCTCTTAACTAAAATTTCTTGCCAAAGATAAAGAAGAAAATCTGGTGTGGCTTCAACAGAATTTACATGGAATTGTATATAGTTTAACAGGTGTTTGAAGGATATTAAAAAGAAAAAAAAGCCAAAGCAAAGGTTGCAGATTTTCTGATATAGTCCACCCCACTCTCATCCAGGATTCCTGTGTCTGGCAGGACTCTAGGGTATAGTAATGGACACCCTATCTTTTTCATAAGGTGTTTCTCAGTTCCTGCTGACTTCTCAAATGCTCTGGCCATTAGGTCTTAAAACCACTCTTCACAAAATGGCAAATACACATCTAGAATGAAAAGAAGTTTTACTAAGTATTTCTATGTAGTGCTCATTAGTATTATCTTAAATGGTTAAAATACAAACTTTAAAATCCCTTTTACTTATTCTTTAATGAATGAAATTACTCTTTCAGTGAAAAAGAAAATAAAATACACCAAAAATGCATTTGTTCAGGGGGATGAGATCCAATTTATCTATTGAGAACAGAAATATTCTTTCAGTGGTATAGGTATGGTGTGCTCATTGAGAAAGTCAGTGAATCCATTGGGTGCCTTAGATAAAAGCTTTTCTCAAATCTTTTGTCATTCCAAGTCCAGGAGGTAACCGAAGCTTTGCTGTAACGTGTAGAGGTCATTGCATTAGCCTGAAGAGTGGCAATGAGCAGAATTTGTGCACGTGAATGTACCATTTGCTTAATACATGCATCTTGTGTGTAACACATGAGAACTCAGCGTGAAGAGCACAGAAGAACTTCACGTTCCCGCCTTTGGGTCACCCCCAGGTCACATGCCTGTCACCGTTATTTTCATCACAGACACATCGTCAGCTTCAGAAGATGAGGGCTCCTTACGTCGGCACGGGCGGATCACCTCCACTCCCTTCCAGAGCCATTCCAACGTAGAGCCCTGGCTTAACCGGGTCATTCAGGGCTCCTCCACCTCATCCTCTGCATCCTCCACCTCATCTCATCCAGGAGGGAAACCTGCTGCTGCTCCCAACACTGCTACCGCCACTGCTGCTGCCACTGTGCTTGCAGATCTCATGGCACACACCCAGCTAGGTCAGTAAAGAACTGCCTGTGTGGTTGGAATAAAATAAAATATCAAAAATCCCTAAGCAGGGCTCAAAATAAAAGTCTTCTCCAGAAGATACCCATAAATAGCGGTCAAATGTACAATCCACAGATCCAGGTATGTATGATATATGTGTTTTTAATTTAAAACAAACCAGTTGTTCATGAGATCTGAGCATGCATTCTTCTTGGTAAAATGCTTGGCTTACCAAGAAACTAAGGTTCAATATTACAAAAGCAGAATTGTAAAAGGATCGTATTTTTGCTGCATGCTTTGTTATCTGCATATATTTACCCCCATCATTATCAGGTTATGGATTTCAAAGGTGACTCAATTGGTAAATATGCAATTGACTAGGAAAACATCCAGACTCTCTTGCAAAGCTACTAAGTCAGAGGTGCTAACAAAACTAGATTTCAAGCTCAAGTGTGATTTATTTTCCCTCCCTTTAAAATGAATAATCATTTTTTGTGGAACTAGTTAGAAAATTTAGATGCACTGTTAGGCCAAAATGTAAAGGTGAGGTTTTGTCTCAATCTCTGTAATGGAGATTGAGAACTTCATGTTACTTTTTCAGTCCTGAAATGCAGAACACTTATCTTGTGTTTTGGAAGCTTTGGAAGGGAGGGAGGAAGGCAGTCTCTTCCACCAAAGAAATAATTTTTGCAGTGTTTTTGTACACTGAGGTAGAGATTGAGAGTGGATTTATGTGGGTGCAACAGGTGTGAATTAATGTTAAATGTTGCAAGAAGATGGCAAAGAGAAAAAGTAACTTTGTATTTCAAATAACTTCTTTTTTCCCCAAAGTAATAGAAAAATTAAATGAAGAATGATATTTGTATTTCACCTATGGGCTACAGCATAAAGTTTTTGTGCTTCTAGTAATACTGAGTAGGCACCATGTATATTATTCCTGGATGTTTCAGGTTTTGGCAGTCTACTTACCCGACTTTTTGTTACTCTGTGGCAGTATTCCTACATACACTATACAGACAGGTTTTTTTCTGTTCCATTACAGAGAACAGGTTAGGTCAGATGAGGGAAGCCCATTGAAATGCTTTAGATTTCATCAGAGTGTGCAGTCTTCTGTAGACTTAGAGATGTAAAATAACGTAATTTAAGCCACAAATATATTTTGCAAATACCCATTCATTTAGATGTTACCTTCAAATTTTGTTGAAAGCCCAATCAAGTACCCTTTATAGACTGTTTTGTTTGGGTGATACCAACAGTTCATAGTTCTCTGAGGCAGCTCTTCATGAGAGGGTTGAGTTCCTCTTGAGTTCCTTCTGTCTTATACTGAATTTGGGGCATCAGCCTTATAGTAGCTTTGGGCTTCAAAACCCAACCCATGCTTATTGTTTGTGATCAGGAGTTTTACTTCTTTAGATTCCTAAAGCACTTTATGAAATGGGTTAAGAAGCACTAACCACCTAGAGGCTTTTGGTAAGGGTTCTCTGATCTGTCTGGCTCAGGTGCTGCCAGAAACAGGGACTGACTCATTTTGCCATAACTGATGTCCTATTTTTTTGCAAATGGAGCTCAGATGGAAGGAGATAGTAGCATGCTTTGTGTTTTGGAAAGCTCTTCAGATATAAGTCTGGGAAAAGTTAACTGTGTCTTTCCTACTCATTTTTGCTCCCTTCTTTGTTTTTTATGGAGATCTCTTCATTGTGGAAGCAAATGGTTGCCTCTTCAATTAACTTTTGTTAACTTTGCTGCTGTTGAATTTTTCCCTATTTGTATGAATCAAACCCATCTTACTGTCTTTAAAGAAATCTAAATTTTATGTACCCAGTTCCTGACTTATTTGTAGTAAGAAATTTGTTTGGGGTTTGGTTTTGGGTTTGTTGGTTTTTTTTACTTAGTAGATGTAAGTAAAATGGAATATGTCTACACCTTTCTTTGAGGACACCTGGATTTCACATTACTATATGCAAGATTGATAGGAATCATATTTAACTGCTTTAAATGAACCATTAAACTTAGAAGATTAGCCATAGTTGTGATTGATAAAATTCTAAATATATCAGTAGAAACTTACAAGATATGCAAAATGTGACATAGCATCTTGTTACCTTGACTACATCAGGCCATATGAATATATATTGAATTTCACAAATACCTTCTGAAGACCTGTCCACCAGGAAAATTGTATGCAACATCAAAGCCTTATGAACAGGTCAAAGTCTAGTATTTAAGGAGCTAAATATCAGACAGCATGTAGTGGAGTAGTTTGAAGTTTCATTAATGGGAAATGAATATGAAGTTATAGTATCTATCAGGAAGGAAGCTCAGGGATCAAGAGCTGATCTACTAAAGATGTTTAGAAAGGTAAAATTTTCAGTGCCTTTGACAAAAAATAAGACCTTCTTCATTCCTAAGATGCTTATCATATTCCATCCATTCTCAATTCTGGCTTGGTAACACTAATGCATAATGCATTAATAGCAATTTATTTGTGACATTTCTCGTGTTAAAATACTTCATTACCATGTTTGTCTACAGTCTTCCATGCTCACAGGAACCTGAAAACTTGGTTCTTACATTTCCAACTTTTTGTTGTCAATAAATGCTAATATACTTTCACAGAGGACCCCTTTGATTTGTCCTGGAGCACAGAATAAGAGTTTATTTTCTCAGTTAGTGTGATGACATCAGCAGTATAAAACCTATCTTATGTATTTTGAACACCATGCCTTATTACAATATTCTGTATTTTGAATACGTACTGAATAACTATTCACAATTTTGGTATGTTGGAGAATTTAAATGTAGCAAGTTGCTCCCTTGCAGTGTCTCCAGCTTGCCTTTTTAATGATGAAATGATACTGAATTCCCAAGCAATAGACTGCAGTGTTGGAAGTGCAATGTTAGAGTATTTAAAACAAAGTCAAATAGGTAGATGCATTGTATTTAAGCTGTTTCTTTCACCTGGAGGAACAACGGCTGCATAATGTTTTGGGGGCATTTTTTCTTTAAGTGTAATATTTTCTTTAAAATTAATAAAACTAGTGGTATGTCTGAGATTTTTTCAAGGTCACCATTGCAGCTGTGGAGTATTTCCCAACTTAGGCCTTGTAGAGTAACCAGGAAAATCTTGGTATTTGACCCACTATCAATTTATTGAAAGACTTAAATGTGCAACTGTTTAAGTGGAAGTAGGAATTACAAGAGTAGGTGTTTTGAACTGCTGTGGCACTGTGAACAGTTTTAAAGGAGCCGTGAGTGTGAAGTGTGCTAGAACAGTATCAAAGGCTGAATTTGAAGAGGAAATGCAATAATGTAGTAGGGGCTTGTGGATCCTCTTGTGGGTTCTGTCTGGGCTGGTGCAGTCTATTCTATTGTTCTATTGTTCCAATAAAATTTAATAATTCTTCTGAATGTCCATTTTTGGTTAAGTGGTTTCCTAGAAACAAAACAATTGTACTCAACCATCTCTAGATCTAACCCAACTTCCTACTAAGCAGGGACTTCACCCTCAGATTCCTCCCTAGAGAATATTTCCTCTCCAGTGCCTAGCTTTTAATTTCCTGTGTCATATCCAATACTGTCTTCCTTGCTCTCTTTTACATTTATCTCAGTCTTATAATCAATAATGTAGTAATGGAAAGGTATTTCAGCCTAAATGCAATTAACTTTATTCCTAAAGAAGTCACATTGATTCAGACTATATAATTTTTTTTTACTACTCACCACTTCTCTTTATCTGCTTTACCACAGTATCTCTAGATGACACAGACTAATTTAATGGATTCTTATGGGCATATATTAGTAAAAGGCCTAAATAATTAATGAAGCTAATGTAATTTTTATCTAAGCAAAAATCTTGAGAACTGAACTTACTTCTTGTACATGCATAGGAAGAATTTTGCCTTCTGAAGGCAAAACTGGGAGAGAGAGTCAGTTCTCTGCTGTATGTAAGATGGAATAGCAGAGATGTTCATAAGGACTCCTGAAATTTCCCTCATATAAGAGAGACATTGATTTGAATGCTTGTAAGATACCTGAATGCTGTAAATTATCACTTCTGTATATAGCTATACTGTTAATGGGTGTTTTGTTTCTTTTCTGAGCTTATCCATTTTATGTCTGTTTTCTTTGAGTTGTTCCCCAGTACACAGCTCTTCTGTAAATGTTCTCAAACAGCTTCTTCCCTATGTTATTTTCTGAGCATCTAATTGCAGAGCTTTTGTATTTCAAATATCTGCCTCATGCATGTTGCCAGAAGATTGCTTTTCCCAACAGGAATATGCACGGTAGAACCTACTTCCCTTCAGCATCTCAACTTCTGACCCATCTGTGTATTGAGTCCTGTAGCATGTGACAGTCTCTCTCATCCTCTTTCCTGATCATCACATTTGTGCCTATGTGTACATCACTTCAGGTGTACATTTTGAGTCCCATTCATGTTTAGTGGTGGTGATGTCTCCAGGCATGCCATTTGGGGACATTCTGCTGGGGAAGCCACACTGCAGATAACATGCCTAATTGTAGTTCTTGCTGAACTATTAAAGAAGTGGAAGTGTTAGACATTGATAATCACTGCAGGGTCTATAAGTTGAGAAGCATGGACTTGTGGACTAGTGCTGTGGTATGAAAACCAGGTGACTGCTTCCTTTTCTGTGATTAATATGCTGCATGAAGTCTGTGGTTTGCGACCTTGGTGAGGTTAAGAAAAATCCCAACCAAAAACCAGTTCAAAGTATATAGAACACAGAGAGTGTATGTCGATTTATTCTAAACACCTGGGCATTCTGTACTCCCTGTCAAGTGGTTACATGGACTTGTTTTGCACAGATGTCACCTTTCCTTCTCCTGGTTCTAACTCAGGCATTTGCCAGAGACCTAAGTGATACTTTGTCCTTCTTGTACCTTACCTGCATGAAAGGAACTTGGGTCCTTGCTTACTACCCAGAAAGACAGGTCTCTGCAGTACAGGAATTGGCATTGCAGTGATGACTGTTGGCAAGTATGGGAATGTATTTAATTTTTTCTTCTGATCCCTCTAAAGCTGCTTAGAACTCTCCTGGTAGCTTGTATCTCAGCTCTGGCAATCTATGAACAGAGCTATCACCCTTGGTTGTTAATCATTACCTCCAAATGGCTGGGGTAATATAAGTACATCACAGCACTGCCTGCATTGGCTGTGCTTTGAGCTCTGTCTGCAGCATTTGTGTCCTGCTGAGGTCCTTCAAAGCAGGTTGCTGCAGAGCTGCGTGACCCCAAGCATTTCCTCTGGCCCCATGCAGCAGTGCATTGCTTAAGCTCTTTAAGATTCTGAATATTTCTGGCCTCCACACTTGGCCTGGATACTGCCACATCCTAACCTTCGGTTCCATGCAAAACTGTTCCATAATATAGGTTGCAATTTCAGAATGGCAATATTCCCTTAGCATTGTTCTGCAGCACAGAAGTGGGGTGCAGTTTCAAGCAAAGCAGGCTTTTCCTTCAAGGTTGTTACAAGGTGGTTCTTGAGCTCATGTGTGGATTTGAGAATTACTCTGACGCATTTATTGCTTCTCTTGCACACCATTAAATATATTTTATATACATAATAATGTTGCCATCTACACCACAGGGTTTTTTTGAGAGTTCCTGGCATTCCAGGAACTGGACAGATGTCCCAGTGAAGAGTTTATGAGGGAAAAGCTTTTACCTACACTATTGTTGCCAGACTGTTAAAAACTGGTGGGAAAAAAGCTGCTAAAGGAAAATGGTGACTGATCTTAAAAACTGTTTCTAAATCAGCAGTTACTTTTCTCTGTGGAAATCTCTCATCTCTTCATGTCTATCTTAAAGATGTGTTCAGACCTAAGTGTGCTATCTTTGCCACCTTAAACCTCAGTCTGTTTTTCAGCAAAAGTTTTCTTCTTACAGCCTGCACAATGTAGCTAAGTACTTTGTGTTAAACTGGGGCAGAAGTTCCCTTCTTTTAAACCCTGTTACTGTTTTATTCCTTTATCTTCCTGTGGTTTTGGACTAGTCATTCTAGCGTTGTGGAGAGACTTAGGGTGCCTGTATTTCTTCCAAGAGATGCAAGACAGTCTTTGTAGATTTGTGCTGTTTACTCATACTGAATCTTCTTGTTTTCACCTTGAAGTGATGGAGTGTCCTACTACTCTTCATTTGTTTGGATCCCTTTGAAAGTTGAAATAGTTTCTCTCCACCCTGGAGAGAGACAGTTGTTCCTTTCAGGATTCCTCCTGTGTCTAAAAAACTTTGGTTACAGTTTGATCAGAGATATCACAGTTTTGTTAAAAATGCATGAGAAAACAGCAGGAATTCTGTAGGATATACAGATTCTTAAGAAGACTGATGAACTCCCATGTCTGTTTTCCATTTTTACAGATAACCACTCTGCACCTCCAGATGTAACCACTGGCCTGGTGGAACATTTACATCGTGAGTGTCCTCAGGTAGTATCAGTAAGAGGAGTTCCTAGAGGCTACAGCAGCAGCATTTTGGAAACTGCAGATGGTGATTATAAACTTCCTACCTTTCTATCTCTTTTACTTTTGAATTTTGCTTTTGAATAAGCAAAATGCATAGCAGCTTGGCATCCATGGTGTGCTGTGTACCTGCTCCCTCCAAGCTCTGCAGAAGTACCGTGTGTCTACCAAAGGACAGGAAACTACTGCATTACCCATGTTCTGCTGATGGGAGACATGTCCCCATTTCTGTACATTTCTATAGTAAAGTAAGCCCTTTAGTCATACATTTTACTTTTAGATTGCTTCAGAGCTTTACATTTCAAAAAATAAAATCATATGCACACGTTTATATTTACTTTTTTAGAAATATACACACAAATGAATTCAGTGTTCAGCATGGTTTTGTGTGGTGATTATTTCTTGCTAGCCACTTTCAGAACTCTTTCAGGACTTTGAATTCACTTCTTCAGAGCTGAATTAATGTTAAGATGTAGCAAATACCTAGACTCTTGACAAAAAGAATAGTCTTTGGCATTGAAATCTCATGAAGGATTCAGCAGTCTGAAAAGCTAAATTAAAGTGTGAGAAGGTATATTCATCATCCAGGTAGCTAGGGAACAGCATTGTTTTAAAACAAACGCATAGCTGAGACTGTTACTGATTAAAGCTGTTTTTTTCTGAACAATCTGCTCATTTTTAATGACTCTTCACCTGAAAACTGTTCTGAGCTTAGTATGATGTGAGCAATGTGTATGTGTTTCAGTGTATGTTAATTAATATATGGTAAGTAATAAATCTTTCCTATTTGGCAGGTGTGCCGGTGAATAGCAGAGTGTCCTCTAAAATCCAGCAGCTTCTAAATACCTTGAAAAGACCAAAGCGCCCACCTTTGAAGGAGTTTTTTGTTGATGATTTTGAAGAACTGCTTGAAGGTTATTTCTCTTTCAAATATATTTTTCCCTCTGTGTAAGTGGTTCATGAAAGAATTGACAAGCTCTGCTTGAGAGACATCCTGCTCTGATAAGCTGCTTTGTAGCTACTCAGTGCTCAAATAGTGTTAAATGAAAAAAAAGTTACTTGCTGGTAACTGGCATTTATTACGATAATGTTTGCATGCACGTTAGTATCCTCTTCTTGAAATCCAGAAGCTGTCATTATTTTAGAAGTTCAAAGGAATTAAAGGCACTGAGTGGACTGGGCTATATGTCTTGGCTGTACACTGCATAGAAGGGTAGTGCTTGTACGTGTCCTGCAAATATTACTCAGCTAAGAACACTGTTTATGTATCTGTATGTGTGTGTCCAGACAGATTTAGGGGTTGTTTAGCAATATTTAACAACCTTTAAAACCAGCTGCATCAGCTGATTTTGGAGCCTTCTTTTTGTTCTACACTCTTAGTCTTAAAGATAAAATGAGAATTTTGTTCTCAATGTGACACTTTTGCACAGCTGCTGTTAGATTCCCAGTATTATTTGTTTGACATGAAATGACTAAAGTTCCAGTCTTTCACTCAAGATTTTTCAGGCAAACTTTTGTTGGTGTGTGTATGTCATTGAGAGGAGCAGAAAATGTTAGTTTTGACCTGCTAATTTCAGTTACTGCATGGGTTGAGTGTTAGCTAAATCCAACTATGATTTTGTTTTGCTTGCTCACATCAAGATACTTCACTGTCATGAAGAGATTGGGGCAGGGTTTTATCTGCAGGCTACTCAGAGCAGATGGTTTACAAACCCTGCAGTGTTCTACAGTCAGGACAGGTGATCTGAAAATCAAACAAAATATTCTGTGAGTGGTACAGTTTCAGCTGTGGATAACCCACACCAGGGACAATTAATCTGGCTTTTTAATCTTTTTTAAAATTGTGTTGTTACAGAAGATAGTGTCACCCTTCATCGCCTGTTGAGAATTCAGTGCAGTGAAAATGTCCATTAGTCACTGAAACCATTCTCTCTGATAATGCTTCTTGACTTGGTGTAGGTGTTCATTTAAATAGGTGTGCAGAATTTAATTTTCAGTTAAATTCAATAAAAATTATATTTCAATAAAATTCAATTAAATAGATGTGCAGAACAACCAGCAGGAAATACTTTCTTCCTCTAGTAGAGAAAAAGAGTGAACTAGGGATTCAAATTCTGCTTCTGTGGCCAGGTCCTTTAATATGTAATCAGAACTCCACAGTAATGGGAATTATTTTTTGTGAAGCATAAATGATTAGCATAGCATCATCATAAAGCAGAGGAGAAGTAATGATATCTGTAAGGGAGAGGAAGGTAAGAACAGTTTGTAGAACAGTCTAGTCAGCATAACTTGCGCATTGTGTAAGCATTGACATTTGCCACTTTACTGTGCTGATTTTAGTGCAACAGCCTGATCCAAATCAACCAAAGCCTGAAGGAAATCAAACGAATGTACTTAAAGGAGAGCCCTTGGGTGTGGTAACCAACTGGCCACCTTCTCTGCTGGCTGCCCTGCAGCGCTGGGGAACCACTCAGCCCAAAGCCCCCTGTCTGACAGCGTTGGATACGACTGGGAAAGCCATTTACACCCTTACCTATGGTAGGTGTTGGTGATAACTGTAAGGAAGAATCAGGCACTCATTGTGGAATGAATAATTTGCTTCACTTTGATACTTAGGGGTTGATTTGCTGAATATGAAATACGTTTTTTAAAAAAGTTGATTAAGGGAAAATGTGTATGGTATTGATTATTAAAGTTTACTATTTGTAAGTTTCAAATTATTGTGGGTTTTTTGCTTAAAAGAACACTAAAAATAGCCTGAAAATTGCCTTTGTCAGTGAACTAGAGGTATTGTAGCATTTTTTGAAAGCTAGTTGTGTCCCCCAAGACATTTAACTGCCACACTTGGTTGCATAGTTTGTTAGAATTTTAAAATTTCTCCTTTGCATTCTGACAGATGAACAATACTTACAGGAAATGTAACTGAGCAGCTGCATTAGTTTCATTGCTTTGCAGTGGAGCTTTGAGAATTGCCTAGAATACCATATTTAGTCTCATGTTTAGGGAAAAAAAAAAATCAGTAGAAACAAAACTCTAAATTATACATGAACTCTGCCAACTGTACTGGCCATTTGATGGACTTGTGTCCTGTGTAGTTTTATTTCTTTATAAAACTGGAAATTAAACAGAGAAAAACTTACTGCTTTGGGGAAGTCAGAGACTGACAAGCACAAAATAACTGATGGTTCCTGCACGTCTGAAGGGACATGAGTGTGGATTGACTCCACGATAAAGACCCAGTACTGGAAAGCTGAATTCCAGAAGGATGCTATTTGCTATTTTGGGGGCTTTTGCTATACAATTTTTTATAAAATTATTTTTATCAGAGCTTTTTTTTGGGTGTGGCTGGAAATGAAAGATTAGATTTTATGTCCTGTCAAATAAGCAGCTGAATTGTTGCCTTTGAATTTAATAGCTTGGAATAATTTTTTTGCTCCGAACTATCGAGAGCTGTGTAGATTGCTACTGAACACTGAACTGGCATTTCACAGAGCCAGATATTGTGGCATTTATTCCTACCTTTTCTTTCTTAAATCTCCGTTTGGTTTTTGTTTTATCCAGTCTATGGCTTTTCTATTTAGAGAAGGAAGTTGTTTTCTGTAAGAGCCCTAGGAAGGAGTCTTGTTAATTGCCTTTGGGGCATGCAGGTAGGTTTTGTATCAGGCAGACTGTGTGTGTGTGTGTGTGCACAAGTGCACTGAAACATGGGAATAACTCAGAACTCAGCAGGTTTGCAAGAGAACCATATAGCAGGGGTGTTTGCTTTCCCCTAATTGCTTGCTCATTTTCCTGTAGACCCAGTACAGCCCACTTGTCTGGTGCATACTTAAGGTACTGAGATTGCCAAGTGATTGCTAAAATTTTAGTCTCTGGTTTTTTAGGCTTTATCTTTTTATTTTCTTTAGGCAAGCTGTGGAGTCGAAGCTTGAAGTTGGCATATACTGTACTAAACAAGCTAACCACTAAGAATGAACCACTGCTGAAGCCTGGAGACCGGGTAGGCTTCTGTTAGAAATGTCATTGTGGAGAAAACAGATCACAAGTAACAGCTTTAGCTAAAGAAAGCCTTGTAATACTGTGACAGGGAATACTGTATTATCATGACATTTAGTCTTTTTTTGCTAGTTAAATATGAACCTGAGCATTGCTGTGAAGAGATTTTTTTTACACAAACTAAAAAGCAGACCTGTTCCCCTTCCCAAATGACAACAAAAACAATTTCTAATAATTTTAATGTAATTTTGTAGGTAGCTCTCGTGTTTCCTAATAGTGATCCAGTTATGTTTATGGTGGCATTTTATGGATGTCTCCTGGCAGAACTTATTCCTGTCCCAATAGAAGTTCCACTAACAAGAAAGGTAGGTAAATACCTGCAACTTTTTAATGGCTTCATAAACATATAAATAACATGGTGAGGTCGTGTTTAAATCCTATAGCACTTATATGGCACTCCTCAAAGCCTGCACTTCTAAAAGCAGTGTGTTGCATCAACTGAACTACTTGGTGCACTTTATATGTTTGTAAAGTGTTTAATATTTGTTTAGGGAAGGGATAAAATTGTATTATGCTAGTAAGTTAACTGTTTCACGATACATAACTAGAAATTTTCCAAAATCAGTATTTTTAAAAAGACACGTGGAAGTACTTCTCCAAATATAACAGGAATGCTGTATATTTTTTTATCTGTCATGCTGAGTAATGAGAGCACAGGCAGGTAGACACAGCACAGTTACTGGAAATGCAGGGATCATACACATGGAGATTTTTAGAGAATGTGTGAAATCAGAGCTGAAAAGCTTCAGGCTCTGATTTTCAGTGCTTCAGGACTTGAAAACAAGGTCAGACCAACTCTCTGGTCTACGGGCACATATAAACATCCCTGCTGGGTTTGAGAGGTATGCACAACCATTGCTTTTGACAACACTTTGCCACAATCGCTTTCCAGATCTACTGTCAAATCTAACTTAGTCCTTTGAGCAAAGACTTCAGTCTTTCTTCTTCTTCAAAAGGTCTTATGGCGTAGGATTTGTTTTGGTTGTGGGCTTATTTTTCCTGTCTTTTTTCCTGTGATACAAACTGGCTTAATATTTTCTAAACATGGAAAAGTTATAGTGAAGTGTGTGAAATCTTCATTACTTATAAGTTTGCTGTGACATGGTTTCTCTGTAGGATGCTGGCAGCCAGCAGATTGGATTTCTTCTGGGCAGCTGTGGAGTAACACTAGCTTTAACCACTGATGCCTGTCAAAAAGGCCTTCCTAAAGCTCAGACTGGCGAGGTGGTTACATTCAAAGGTATGTTTTAAGCTACTCAAATTTCTTTATAGGGTAAAAGAGTGGGTATATCCATTGCTGCTGTTAAACATCAATCTGAGTTTGTTTGCATGCTTCTAGCTAATACATAAAGAAGAATTTATGTCTGAAGAACTGCCTTCATTGTCAAGACAGTACTTAGTACTTAGACACTTCTTTCTTTGAGGGGGGTGACACTGCAGCTTTTGCTTGCCTTGTGTTGTTCTCTCTGAATGCTAGAGAAGAAAACCTGTTTTTTCAAACTTTACTAACAGTAAGTTCTTTTTCCTTGAAGGCTGGCCTCGTCTCATTTGGTTTGTGATTGATGGGAAGCATCTGGCAAAACCAACTAAGGACTGGCATCCACCAGTACGGGATGCAAGTGCTGAGATTGCTTATATCGAGGTAACACAATATAATACAATTCACAATTATGCTTTTGTAGCTTGTCACAGCACTTTTTCTACCTCTAATCTTTTGCTGCAATAAAAGATGTGTCTGTAATGTTTTTAACTGTGGAACAAGATTGTTTTCCCTCAAGGTTGCCAGGCAAACTGTCATTTGAATGGTTGTACTGGGTCAAATTAAAGATTGGAGATAACTGGCATTTTGGAATCCCTGGGACAATTTGTTTCATTTGGGGTAGACAAACAATCCGATTTCAGATGGTGCTGCTGTATTCCCTGAACATAAAAGCATTTTTATGGCAGAATTTTTTATTTTTTAAAGAAGTTCACCCTATTTTTATAATAGAATACCCTTTCAGTTCACTGCTGTAATTTTTCTAGATTTTGTGCTTAATCTAATGCTTGTAAAATTTTTCTCTTTTCAGTACAAAACAAGTAAAGAGGGCAGCACAGTGGGCATTACTGTATCTCATGCTTCCATGCTGGCACACTGCCATGCATTGACTCAGGCATGTGGTTACTCAGAAGGTAAGTTAAATAGGTACAAATTTTAAATTATCCTCATGGCTTTGAATATTCAGACAATCCATGTTGCAAATTTATGTTTCCTGTCTTAAAAGAATGTGGTAGCTTTAACTGCAAAGGGAAAGACAAACTTCCTTGTTCATAATCAATGTGATATGTGAAGTAAGGTAAGGAGGTGCTGGTGAGATCATAATCAATGTATATTAAAATATTTCTAACCTAAGATCCCTAGCAAATTTATTCAAGTCTTTGGATTTTTCATCATCATAGATGTGTTTGCCAGTGGTAAGACCTATACTGATTTTTCATCCTCCTGCAGACAGCTTTGCTATTTGAACACACTGGCTGCTTTGTGAAGCCATAAGGTGCCCACATGCAGAGTTAGAGAAGCCATCTCAGTGGAAACTGAGGGAGCTTTCTTAGACTGAGCCTAGAGACCATTTGGGTAGCTTGGATCTCTCTGAAGAGCTCTGGGTGCTGCCAGTTCAGCTGTAGGTGCTGTAGCAGTGCATACTGGTGTGCTCTGCAGACAGGCTGGTGTCAGTTATTCAGCTTCTTCTCTCTCAGGAGGAAAAGATGTAGTTAACTGACCAAAGGGAAGGCCTTTTGATGTCTTGACCCCTTTAGTGCTCCCAAGTCCATACAAGTACTATGATAGGGTGAACAAGGTTTTTACAGCCATGTATCTGTACTCTTTTTAGTTCTCATCAAAGTGAGACCCTATCCCATCTCCATTTTGGAACACCTTCCCATCATAGTTGCCAACTACAAGAACTGTGCAGGGAGAGGGAAGGGTTGCACAGAGGGAAGGATTGTACAGCTGTTCCTGGATGCTGAAAGGATGATGGCAACCTGTTCTGGATCAAAGGGGTCTGCACATCTTAATTTTCAGACAAATATGGAGTAGCGAGCTATTAACGTTCAGCTCTTCAGAGTTCTGGAATTCTCTTGAGTTTTTGTGTGTTCGTTTTTCAAATTTCTGTTGCCACGTGCTAGAGGTGCTGCCATGAGGCTTGTGTTCTGTACAGTACATACTCTACATAAAGCTTTGTCATCTGTTTTGTTCATAGCTATTTGCATCTTCTCTTTTTGGCCACAATAGTACTTACTATCAGAATGGAAGGGTTATTCCTCTTAATCATGTTCTAGAAAAGAACATTGCCATAGGGATTTCAGTAAAAAGGGATCTATTCTCAGTCATTCTCTCAATGAATAGCCAAGAATGGCACCTGGCTTTGATCATGTGCATGATGTGTGCCACCATTAACCAAAAAAATTTTCCCTTTGAAATCTGCTGTAAGAATCTCATGGTTTGACTTCGTCTTATGCCATAATGTGGTAGTTCATACTAATGTACCTTGGGACATAGAGAATCACAGAAAGGCTGAGGTTGGAAGGGACCTCTAGAAGTCATCTGGCCCAACCCTTCAGCTCAGGCAGAGCCAACCACTTGCCCAGTCCCATGTCTAGATGTTTTTTAAAATAACTCCAAGGATGGAAACTTAGCAGCCTCTCTGGACAGCATTTGCCAGTGCTCAGTCACTCCTGCATAAAAAGTTTGTCCCTGGATGCCCCAGTCCCCAGTCATCCTTATGGCCCTTTGCTGGACACATTTCAGTAGCTTCATCTCTCTTACTTGTTCAGCTGAAAAAGTTTGCATCAAAACTAAAGTTTCAGTCTGCATAGTTCATTGGCAGATGTAACAAATGGTATTATAACAGCAGCAGTCTTAAATACCTTGTAATAATTTAGTCTGCCATCATGATTTAAAGATGATTGTTGTAAGTAAGACCCTTTCAGCCTAAGCAGCCTGTTTGCTACAGAAGGTGTGGCAATATGGCTTTGGTTTCTTAGTGCTGTTGGATGTCTCATAGTTGCTTTTACAAATATTTAAATAGTCTCATGAATATGCTTCTTAAGTCTGACAGTTTCTCTTTGACTTTCAGCTGAAACACTAACAAATGTCTTGGATTTCAAAAGAGAGGCTGGCCTTTGGCATGGAGTATTAACAGTGAGTATTTGAAGGAATGAAGAAAATACATCAAGTTGCTTCCCTCAGGGGTAGAGTATTGGTATCAGAATGGGGTCATAAACTCTCTCAAACTTTTTATATTTCAATATTTATATTTTTCAGAAAAAAGTTACTTTTTTCAGTATTAGGCTGCACAGGTGTTGCTTATGTTGTTACTGACTGTACACATAGTTTTCACAGTTAAATATAGGAGTTATGCTGCAGCTGTGATTACTTTTTTTTAAAGAATCAGTACATGCTGTGTATTCTTTGAGACATTTGAAAGTTTATTTTTTAATATTTTTGTTACAGAGTGTTATGAACAGGATGCATGTCATCAGTATTCCCTATGCATTAATGAAGGTTAATCCACTTTCCTGGATACAGAAAGTCTGCTTATACAAAGGTAACCTGGAAGTATTTTTACTAATTTCTTTTTAGTTGAATAAATAAATAAATAAATAAGTTTGGTTTAATAAAATATCTGCTTTAGCTGATGTCACTGCTCTTTAATCTAGCTGACTTCCTTTAGCCACAGCTTTAGCAATTCTGTACTCCATTTCAGTATTACATATACTGATAGATTCATTGATTAGTGGCATTGATGTGCTGCTTCTGTTAAGCCTTTGAAGCAACTTTCTCATCTCAGTGTTTTAATTTATAGTAACATTTAAATTCTATAATAAAGTTCACTGAGCATACACTTGTCATAGTAGTTTAACATTTGTCATTTGTATTTGATTTGTAATAGATTTCATGCATTTAGGTAAATAAAAATAGTGATATCGTTTTATAATTGGTCTTTTTTTTGTTCTGCACACACAGCATAATTATTTTTTTTACTTTCAGCTCGTGTAGCAGTAGTAAAATCACGTGATATGCATTGGTCACTTTTGGCTCAGCGGGATCAGAGGGATGTCAGCCTGAGCTCATTACGAATGTTAATAGTGGCAGATGGAGCTAATCCATGTGAGTATGGATGCATTTCTTGAGTGACAGTCCAAGGAGAATTAGTGCACACTGTAAATCACAAAACTCTGGGGCTGCACTGTAAGAGCTTGGCAGCACTGGCTATAGTTTGCAAAACAGCAGCAGTCTTTCTTTGCCAAAGACACTGATGCAAAAGTTTCATAGAAAATATCATGAAGAATCTATGTTTTATCTAAAAAATAGTTGCTAGTGTGATATGAAAGAAGCTTTTAAAATTTCAAGTAAAACATAACATCAGCTTTGAAGTAGCTGCTCGTGTAGACATGAAGTTGTTGAGTTAAGGTGTATCTGATTCTGTACGTGCCCTGGGAGTTGTCCCAATCATGTGCAAGGGCATAAAAATGGGAGCAGTCACAGCTTTAGCTCAAACCCATGACAGCTGTTAACTAGAGTGTGCAGTAGGGGCTGTCATTTTTCTGTCAGTCATGTGGTGGTTTAGTTACTTGAGAAAACAGCTATGAAGGTTTGGGGGTTTTTTTGCAACAGGTAAAAATATGCCTTAGGTGCTTAATGTTGCTGTTCTTGTACATCAGATAACCCATAGTATTTCAGATTCCTTGGTTTTGCATGATGAGAGGCCTGCAAATCATGCTGATGGAACATAAAAACTTGAGGTAATCTTACTAAGAGTAGGTTTGTTTTAAGTGCTGTTTCTGAGCCAATGCTTATAAAGTCAGGAGAGTTAATTCTGTAGTAAAATAAATACTATTGGTAGTTGAGTGATGCCACTACTTTTCATTGCTGTCAGCATTTCTTAGTTACATTAAGCTGTGTAAATTCATTGTTTTCAGCTTCAGTGGTGTATTCTTGTATGAGTTTACATTGAATTACACTTAGGATATGGTACAGTTAGTGACGTTTGCTGGTCTGTGTCACATACTGCAACAAAGCTGTTGGTGGTGAGCTGTCCTCTTGCATTTGGGGCTGGGTGCTAAAGACCAAGTAGGGTTCTGAACTAGGGTGAAGGTATGTCAGAAGCATGTGATGCTAAATGATAGAAGCTTTTGTTCCTCTTAAACACTTGTCCAGGAACCATATAGGAAGCTGACAGATCCAGTTACCCTTAGTGACAAAATACTCTGATCACTAAAGAACTTTCTATAAAGGGTTACGTTATGCTGCCAGAGAAAGAGCCTGCAGCTGTGAATTTCCTTCAGCATGTTAGTTGTTAACCACTGGGATTTTTTTCTCCAAATCTAATTTTTAATAATAAGATGGAATGGGTTTTAGGTAATTTGAAAGTATATTTGGTTTGTGCACAGGTGCAGCCAGATTTGTACAGCTGACCTGGAGAGTAAGCATGGACTTTGAAATCCTGCAGCTCAAGCTTTCCTGTCCTTGGCAAGTCTTCCAACTGTGATTGTTCTTTTTAGGGTCAATATCTTCCTGTGATGCATTCTTGAATGTATTTCAGTCCAGAGGTTTGAGACCAGAAGTGATCTGTCCCTGTGCTAGTTCTTCAGAGGCACTAACTGTTGCTATTCGCAGGTAATTCTCTTTTCTGAGCAGTGTACTGAAGCATTTGTTAACTATTGAAACGTATCTGGTGTTAAAATGATAGTCAGAGATGATTACCCACATTAACACTGAGACAGAAGTCTGAGACTTGCAGATATCTCCTTTGCTGAAGGATGGGTGATTTTTTTAAATTTTTTGTTTAAAAGGTCTACTATTTTCCAAAAGTAGTCAGCCATAGGTTTGGGTTTTATACCACTTCAGGAGATGAGGTCTTATCCTCACTGATATTGCTGGAGAACCTTTATAGAATACCCCAAAAATCAAAACTGTTACTTATTTGGGAGGAAGAAGATGCTGAACATTCAAATCATTGCTGATATACAATGTCTTGTAAACAGGGGACTGAAAAAAAGGAAAAAATATTTCTAAATGGCCTGAAAAATACCATAGAAATTGAAATAGAAATGCTTTGTTTATAAATAGATGTATGAATGGAATATGCTGGAATTTTTTGACTGGCTTTGGTCAAAATGGTCTTTTTCAGCAAATCAATTTCAAGAAATCTTGAGTCAAATGTATGAGATTTTGGAGAGTACTTTCTCTGGCAGGAGAACCCAAAAAACGCCCAACAGCAGAATCTTTTTTCTGTTCCATCCTGGGAGTTGAACAGTTGGACAAAAAGGAGCAGTTTTTCCTCAATCAGTTCTGCTCAGGGTAGGAAGCATCAGGGCCTCCAAACACTCCCTATTTTTTCCTCATGTTTAGCCAGTTTAGACTTTGAATGCTGATTCTTGACTTTTTTTTTGACTGTAATAGAATGATATCCTCTCTGTAACATTTGAAGGTGGGAGGAAGTTGTGATGTTTTTTCTAGCTTGGTTTTCATCTAGTTAAAGTATATTAGCAGTCTTGAACTCCTGGTTGAAAATAAGAAAGCATTTAAAACTCCTGTTTAATATAAGAAACTCATTTTTCTCTTAACAAACCTGAGAGACTTGCATGATGTTTTTGATGTTGCCCTTGGTCTGTTCATTCATATCTGATTTGACTTTGTTTTTCAGACCTCCAGAGCTGGGTGGGCCTCCTCCAGGAAAAGCAGTGTTATCTATGAATTGTCTGAGTTTTGGCGTGATAAGAGTGGATACAGAAGAGAAGTTGTCAGTTTTAACTGTACAGGATGTTGGTCAGATTATGCCTGGAGGTAGGAAAGCATTTTATGTAAGTTTAAGCATGTTCCATGTAAGTTCCTTACTGTTGTGCTGAGAAAATAAAGAAAAATGTCAAATGATAAGCACCTTCAAAGTAGTATGACACATCACTTAAACACATGAAGATTAAGTACTGTCTCAAATAGATAATTCAGTGTTTCCAGTAGAGAGTTTCCAGAATGATAAATTTGAGTGACCACAGCTGTTGTTATGGGATGGTGTTTTTGGCTGATCTGCAGGGTTGTGTTATTGTTCACTTTTTAGCATGAGTGCTGATAGATGTTAACAGCTACAGCAGAACAAAACAAAATGTAACGTGTGGTAAGAAACAGTATTGTTTGTCCAGGAGTGACAATACACTTCTGAGAATAAAATAAAATATTTCAGTTGGAAGGGACCTACCTGACCACTTCAGGGTTGACTAAAAGTTAAGGCATGTTTTTAAGGGCATTGTCCAAATGCCTCTTAAACACTGACAGGTGTGGGGCATCAACCAGCTCTCCAGGAACCGTGTTCTGGTGTTAGACCACCCTCTCAGTAAAGAAAAGCTTCTGAAAATCCAGTCTGAGCTTCCCCTGGCCCACCTTTGAACCGCTGCCACACATCCTGTCACTGTCCCAAGGAGAAGACCTCAGCCACCTCCCTCTCTCCATTCCCTCCTCAGGAAGCTGTAAAGAGCAACAAGGTCACCCCACAGCCTCCTTTTCTCCAAACTAGGCAACGCCCAGAGTGCTCAGCCACTCTTCATAGGACAGTCCTTCCAGCCCTGTCACTGGCCTTGTTGCCCTCCTCTGGACATGGGGTGACAGGCATGGTGGGTACAGTCCTTTTAGGAATCACAGGAGAGGGAGCTACCTCTTATGTGAGGGAACAGTGGAATGTATGGAGGTCACCTGAGAATGGATGAGGAGCCAACTGAAAGCAGTCCATCCCAACGAGCTGGAACTTGGACAGGAGTCCTGCATGGATGAACTAGGAGCTTTTGGTAGAAATCATACGTACTAAGGAAATGTTTAGAAGGTGGAAGCAAGGGCAAATAACCTGTAAAGAATACAGAGACACTGGGCTTGCAGAAAGGAGGGAAGGGAAGCCAAAGCCCAGCTGGAATTGAGTCAGGCAAGGGATGTTAGAGGCAAGAAGAAGGGCTTCTATAGGATGAATGCCCCCATGCATCAGGACATGCTGGAAGCCAACCATCTGGAGAGTGGCTGTGCAGAAAGGGCCTTGGGGCTCATGGTGTCCATCAAGTTGAACATGAGCCAGCAGTGTGGCCTCACAGCTAAGAAGGCTACTGGTGTAGTGTGAGGAATGTTGTCAGCAGGTCAGTGGAAGTGATCATTCCTCTTTGCTCAGCACTGGTCAGGCCACAGCTGGAGTGCTGTGTCCATTTCAGGGCTCCCCAGTACAAAAGAGAGATGGAGCTACTTTTGTCCAGTGAGGTGGCTACAGGGATGACTGGAGACTGGAGCATCTGGACAAACTTTATGCAGGGGTAACTGAGCAAGGGCAGAAGTTGCCCAGAGAGGCTGTAGAGTTTCTGTCCTTGGAGATATTGAAAAAAATACCTAGAAATGGTCCTGGGCCATTCAAGACAGCCCTGCTTGAGCTGAGGCGTTGAACCAGATGACCTCTAGAGGTCCTTTCCAACTTCAGTCATTCTGAGAGTTCCAGGCTCTGGATAGCCCAGCAAACTGGTAAGTCCTGGATTAACCTCAGTTCCTTCATGACTTGTTAGCAACACTGTGCTGCCTGAAGTAGATAGGTATGGGTAATGTTCCACAACCCAATAAATGGATTAAAGCAAAGAGGCACCTGTGACTTTGCTATTCTTGGTCCCATTATGAATATCCTGCCTTGCTGAGTTGTGGTTCCAAAGCCCTCCCTCTCAATAACAGCACTGTCTCAGGGCACAGTTGAAGAAAGGGGAAAGCTATGTTGAGCTATTTCAGCAACCACCTCTTCTCTCTACTTCAAGGCCCTCACAATTAGTAAGTTGCAGATTTTCCTGACTGCCTCAAGCACTTTGCAAACAATTGTGTTGGTGAGTCAGTTATTCTTTCTGAACTTCGATTCAAATTCAGAGCTTTCTCCTACCAGCAATAAAACACTGAGCAGAAGCTCTTCACATCATACCAAAACAAACAGAAAGGAGCCCTGTCTGTGGGATTTCATGTCCACACTACTTATTCTATCTGCAGAAAATCAAACACCTCTAGTCTAACCTTTGAGGAAGATAGGCAAAATATTAAGAATGTTCTTCTTGGAACAAAGGCTTTGTGGCCAGCAGGACGATTTTAATACATCCTGAGTTATGTTCATAGAAGTACATTCTGCAGATCCTGGTAGAGTTCATCATGCCAGGCACTCTCAGGCAGGTTGAGATCTGGCTGGCTCTGTGCACAATCCTTGTCTTCTTCACTGTGGCAGTTACCAGAAAGCCAACTCTATCCTGGGCTGCATCAAAAGCAGCAGCATGGCCAGCTGGTCAAGGGAGATGATTCTCCCCCTTTACTCTGCTCCAGTGAAAACCCACCTGCAGTACTGTGTCCAGTTCTGGGGTCTCAAACCACAGGAAGGACGTGGAGATGTTGGACTGAGTCCAGAGGAGGACATGAAGTTGCTCAGAGAGCTGGAGCACCTCTGCTGTGAAGACAGGCTGAGAGAGTTGAAGTTCTTCAGCCTGGAGAAAAGGCTGCAGGGAGACCTTAGTGCACCTTGCAGTACCTGAAGGGGCTACAGGAAAGCGGAGGAGGGACTTTTGACTAGGGCATGGAGTGATGGGATGAGGGAGAATGGCCTTAAAGAGTGGAAATTTAGGTTAGACATTGGAAGAAATTACTTGCTGTCAGGGTGGTGAGACACTGTCACAGGTTGCCCAGGGAGGTTGTGGCTTCTCCATCCCTAGAGGTGTTCTAGGCCAGGTTAAATTGGGCTTGGAGCAACCTGGTCTACTGGGAGGTGTCCCTGCCCATGGCACAGGGAACTAAATGGTCCTTGAGGTCCCTTCCAACCCAAAGCATTCAATGATTATATCACCATCTGTCTGTTTTGCTTTTGATCCTTGACCATTCTTATAGAATCATGGATCTGTGAAAAGGGGTGGGCCAGGTAATTGACAGCAAAGTAACTTCTGCTTCAACTTTATGAGCTAGAAACTAAGTTTGTAAAGACAGGCCAATGTGATTACAGCCATCAAGGATAATGACTGCATTGTTGTATGGCCTCAATGTGAAAACATGACTGCAGGAAAAAAAAAAAAAGTGTGGCAACCTAATGTGATTTAACAGCTTCTGAATTGCTGCATCTGAATGTTGAAACTAAGGTTGGTAAACTTGTTTACAAAGACCAAGGTGACAGCTGCTGTTAGCTTCTGTGTAATAGCAGAATGGTTATTTTTCCATTTCAGCTAGAGTACTGATGGCATGGCCTACTACTGCTGTCTGTTTTGGCTGGTAACACTACTGATGTTCCCTTGAAACCCCACTGAAATTTAGCTGTATGCAAATGTTTTACTTAGATTATGGTTTAGTCACAAGAACATGGAGGAAAGAAATTTGCATGCTTTTCAGGTAGTAATGGATCTGTTGGTGAACTGACTGGAGGTTGAACTGAACACTGGTCTAATTTTTTGGGGTTCAGGAAAATGGTATTTGATGCAGCATTGATTAAAATCTTCCTTTGGATCAGTTTATCACATGGAGATCCTTCTAGTTTTGTTGTAGGTTTGCTCTCTGAGCAAAGTGTGCTTGACTACAGTGAATCACAAAGCACCCCACAGCTGTGTTGCACCTTAAACCTTCTGGTTTAAGATGCCATTGACAGGCAATTGGCAACACTACTCTGACTTTCTATGTTAGTAAGAAACACTGAGGAACTTGTATGATTGTGTGAGGGGGGAACAGTTAAGTCCATCCATTTAGTGCCTTCAATTGATACGACTTAGAGTTGAGGAGCAGCTTAATGAATTTAACTCTTTAAAAATTCTGATCAGCACTGGGCTATCAGTATCTGGAGTAGATTAGCTACAATTTGACCAAATGAGAAAAATTCCAGGTATGTAGGTATCTTTTAGCAGAAAGTTCTCTGTAGGTTGCTTAAGTCAGGACATAAGTGATGGGGAGTTCTTTCTAGAGGATAATCCAATTACTTTTTTCCCTGTGACTACCTCTCAAATAAATAAGGCTATCAATTATTTATAGTTGTGTGTCAAATATAAATACCTTATTTTCAAATGAGTCTGCATGTACATTCTAACAGTGGATATACTTGTGCCTTACCTTGTAAGATTTATGCTATTTCCTATGTAGTATTCATGGAGGATGTGCTCTGTCTATTCTCGTTTGGTGTTTGGCATACAGGAGAGAACATACCACCATTTCCTTTCCTGTTAGTTGCCTTCTTGAATTACTTTGCTGACTGCGGAATCCTGCTCTTTATCTGGTTTTGTGGGTTTTAACTTCCCTTAGATTGCTGTGTTTTCACTGAAGGCCTGATTTGAGTCATGCCATTCCTAAAGGCTCTGTTCCATCTTCTGATTCCCACTGAATACGTTTGAGGTCTTAGAAGTGACTACATGTCCTATTCTCTCAAACATCTTATGAAGTAGCAGCTCACATTCCTGAATTTAATTCATCCATACACATTGGGAAAGCAGGCACCTAGCCAAGAAATAGTCATCATGCTGAGGCTTGTTCAGTCAAGCCAAATGTTTCTGATCTCATTAGCTTTGGAGATCCCTGGTATCCTTTATTCAGGAACCAGATGGTTAAAAGGTCACGGATAAAATGTCCACTTTTTCCCTCCTTTTCATCAGATCTTTCTATTTGTTCTGAGACACTGTGCCCCCTGCATAGGTAATCTTACTCAAGAGACCACTCTGCACCAGGACCATATCTTAGGTCATTGCTGTTTAGCCCACATGCTGCTCTTGATGCCACGTCCTCTTCAGTTGCCTTGGCTGTTCACTTCTGTTATGTGTGGTGAATGCCACAAAGAAAAACGCCGATCAAAGATAGCATAGGAATTCTTCAGAGAGAACCTAGTATGCATTCCCCTGGAATCTTTCCTGCAGCTCCTGTAGGTATGGGGTTTTGTCTCAACTGTTGACTGCCTTGGGCTACTTTGCATGGGTTCTCTCTAGGACTGATTTTGCTAAGGAGTATTTGGCTGATAACAGTCTTCAGTTTTTCAAACTGACCTAGTATAGATGGTAGGGAGAATACCAAACCTCTCTTCTTCTGCTGGTTTTGTGCCTCCAACTTTCACATCATCTGGGATGCAATTGCTGTGTCATTTGTCATCTTGCAAACTTACTATGTGTGTATATACCTTATGCTTGGTCCTGGTTATGGATGCACCAGGTATTCAGTTCAGTTTGCCTCCCTTCTCCTTCCATTCTTTTGCAGGGATTCTTCTCACATTCTTTTCTTTACAGGAGAGTAACCCTTTCTAATCCAGATCTGCATCCCTATAGCTCCTATATCATAAAAAGCCTGGTTCATCAAGAGTGTTGCAGCAGCTGCTTTCTTATTCTCAAGCAGAAAACTTTGGGTTGGTGCCAGATCTTAGGTTTCTACAAGATGAACTTATGCACACACTGTTTCAAGTTCTGGATTCTGACTGTATTCAGTACCTTTCCCAGAAGTTCAAGAGGAATGGTTCGAATGTCTCAAATGGTAGATTGCTGGCTTTGTTTTCCAGTCTGTGGTTGTCTTGGATGTTACTGTTTTCTCTCTCCATGTCTCAACAAACATTCACCTAGATTGTGGTAGTTACCACGATGGATCTTCACTGCACAGGAATCTGGTTCTTAGTGCTGGATTTATGAAAGGAGTTGTTACAGAACAACACTGTGAAGTTTTCAGTCTTGTTCCTTAGACTGTGAGCATGAGATAGCAGAACCTCGTTCCCTCTCAGTCTTTAGAATTTTCAGGTCTGTGAATTGGCTTCAGCCTGTTCTGCCGCTGCAGAACTTCATCTCTTGAAGATCTGTGGTAATATTTGCAGCTATGATGAGACTCTTTTTTTTCAATTTAAATGTTGTGCTCTGGATTCTTGTGTGACCACCTTTAGGGTTCTTGTTTGCCCTTATCTAGATAGTTGGCTTCCTTTGTTCCTATTGCCCTTCCCAGAAGATTGGTGAAAGATTTAGGTCCTTGCATTGGACATCCCCATATAATGTTTTCTTCAAAGACCAGGTTTTCCTGGAAACCTTGCAGATAGCTTTCACAGTGGTGACAGAGGCATTTTTTCCTAGCCTTAGTATTTTTTCTAAGACAGTGCTTCTAGAACAGAAGTTACAACTAAAGACTGTAGTCCTGGCATCGCCCTCTTGTTTGATTCTTACGGACACAGGCCGTAAGACTTGAAAGACTTGCTTGCTACAAGAAGATCCTGGAATTCCACTGTTGGCATGCAGTAACAATCTGAATGGTTATCAGTTGCATGTAGTTCCACTCTGAACCTGTGAAAGCAGGAGAGAGCACTTTCTAACACTCCTTCAGGCAGCTTTGGTAGTATCCTTCTGCCATGCAGGCCTCTGACATTCATCTTGCATTCATGCTATGCTAGTCTTGAAACATCCAAAGCTGAATGCAGTCTTTGGTAGGACATCAGGGTGGTCATTTGTTTGCACAGTAGGATTCTCATCCTCTTCCAGAAATCTCTTGTCAGGGCCAGCACTGACAGTCACCATCTGTAAGAATGTACATGTGGACTCATTTGAAGAAAGAGAGCTTTCTTACCACTGATCGGTGTTTTTCATGATGTGTAGTCCACATGTACATTCCTGTCCCATCTGCTTTTCCCTTCTCTCTAATTCTTTTTCAGATGCAATGCTGTTGAGAGACACTGAAATGGGGGTAAATGCACTCTCTTGTATGTCACACATGAAGCAGGAAAGAAGGAGAAGCAAGAGTACAGGCTCTACAGATACTGCCCAAGGAAAACCTTGCAGTATCGCATGGCAGGGCAGAGCTATGCCTGCTGTTAGAGTGTACGTGTAGACTACCTGTATCATACATTGGGTGCTGGTAAGTTCTGGTTTTGTTTTTTCACTCGATCAGGGAGATAGGATTGTCCTTGGTCTTCATGGATGGGGACTGTAGGCTGATCTGTTGGTTTTCTGTGTTTGTGAATGAGTTGAGGGCTTGTAGCATCTGTGTATGCCTACAAACTGATGTGTTCTCCAGAACAATTCACTCTGCATCATTGCTTAAGCATTACATGCAGAGTTCTGAGATTCACTCAAGTTATTTCCTGTGATAATAAACTATTGATTGTGTTTCACAATTTTTTTATATTTGCCATTGTTTTAAATGGGCTGTTTTTCCAGTTTCTCCTCCTACGTTGCAAAATGCATTTTTGCACAACTAATAGTTCATACTGTATCATTCCATTCTAACTTTTTGGTTCATATGTCTAGTTTCCACAAGCTAAAAAGTTTTTTTCTACTTTGGGTTTGGACCTGGACCAGAATTAGAGTGGTGTCTCCTTATTCAGTCAGCGAAGGTTATCATTGTGTGGTTCCAAACACTTTATTAATAAATGCTAGCTGATAAAAATAAACCAAGTAAAAAGATTTCTGATACCTCTGGAGCCTCCTGGTGGTTTTATTTCTTTTAATATAGTATGCATGATGACAGAGGGTTTGGATAATCAGACTTGGAATCAGGTGCCAATTGGAGAGGGCAGAACATTTGTTTTATGGCATAGGCTGCAGTTTTTAAAAGGCTCTGTTTATTTTGTGTTGATTCAAATAGCCATTTTTATTTCTTTGTTAATCTTTAGCCTTAAGTGGTAAGGTAAACTTCCTCCTGCTTTCTCCCTCCATATTCTTTTTCCTTCCCCTTGGAAAGGTGAAATTCAAACTGCTTAAGTGAGGGCTCTAATTAGCCAGAGAAACCTCTGAGAAAACGTTGACTTCAGTATTAAAATATGACCAGTGGCCAGAGCAAAGCTCAGTATAATACTTGGTTTACAAGTGTATAGGTCCTTAATTAAAAATAAGAAAATTTAAATGTAGGAAGAATTCTGAGATTTCAGAAGAAAATTGGTAAGGATAATAGCAGTAGGAACTTTATGAAAACCTTTCAATGAGTTGCTGAAGGTCATCAAACTAAAGATAGGGAAGAGGTAATGTGTTGTCACAGGAGTAGGTTATGTAAGGGTCAACTGTGTGAGGGGAGTTTTCTGGCAGACTGGCCTGCTTTAAAAGGTGGGGCCATAACACAGAAAAATAATTGACCTGACAGTGAGAGAATAAAATAGCCTACTTTATCTCCATTTCTCATGTACTTCTCACATAAGGGATGACTCTATGAATACCAAAGCATGCAAAAATTAAAAGGAAAAGTATGTCTGTAACTGGTATGTCCTTATTTTTAGCCTTTATTCCCATATATGCTTGTACTTGATCAAGCCTTCCCATTGAAAAGCAATCTCTACAGTTTTGGATTCAGTTGCAGTTGATGTGTAGACTGTGAAGCACTGTAAGAGATATAATAAATAACTGCATTTGCAAACTTGTATCTTTAATCTTGGAGAACATGTGACACAGGCTGACAAAACAATTAGCTAGAGCTCTCTTGCGTACTGTTGTTTTTGCATAAATGATATTAAAATTTTCATCTCCCTGTCAGTGGCACTGCAGCTTCTCTGTCAGCTGCTGGAGCATACCAATGCTGTAATTCTGTGCTCTTCTTCTCACTTTAGCAAACGTGTGTGTTGTCAAGGTGGATGGGACTCCTTACCTGTGTAAAGCTGATGAGGTGGGAGAAATATGTGTAAATTCAGGTGCAACTGGGATGGCATATTTTGGCCTCCTCGGGATCACCAAGAATGTGTTTGAGGTTTGTATTTCTCTTTGTAACGTAAAGGTTCATGCTATTTTTTTTCTTTTTTTCTTTTTTTCTTTTTTCTTTTTTTCTTTTTTTCTTCTTTTTTTTTCTTTTTTTTTTTTTTTTTTTTTTTTTTTTTTTTTTTTTTTTTTTTCATTTTTTGTAAATAAACTTACTTCCTTAGGCTTCCTTTTTTCATCTTATTAGACAGAGCCCTGACCAAATTCATTCTGCTTCATTCTCTATCAGAACTCAAAAGTCTTGTCTCTTAACCAAAAATACAAAGTTACCATCACAGTCACAAATGTTCTTCAGTCCAGTGTTGTGCCTGTGCTAGCATTTCATTTCATTCTAGTTCTGTAGTAACACAGCAGCCTTTTGTAGTGTTACCTGATGCCATTTCAAATTTATTGGTGCCCAGCCGAGTTTGCTGTTGGGTATATGAAATGATGTTCCTAGGTAGACAGAAGAAGAGGTAGTAAGGATGGTAACATAACAGTCATAAGCTATGTAGTTTGTCAAAGTAAAGCAAAACAATCTTTCTGCTCAGAATTTTCCACCCTCACCCCAATTTCATGTTTTTCCTTTTTTGGCAAAAAAAAAAAAGTAGTGAAAGTCCTTTAAGAGTTACACACATACAGAGCAGTGTTACACTGGGCAGCAGCTTGAAGACTGAGTTATGTCAGAGATAAAAAAATCATGTCCATGGTCTTTTCTTTCAAAAATCCCATACTCTGCCTCACTGCTTCAAACAGCTCAGCTTTAGGCACTGTTCATAGCTAGTGAGAAGACCCTCAAGAAACCTGGTGTAATGGAAGAGCTGAGGCAGTGTCATCAGGACATTTTTCACCTGAGCTGCAATGAAACAGGCAGCATTTTGACTTCACTTTTCTTACCAGTGAGTGTCTGAATATTTTTGTGTTCTTTCAGGCTATTCCAGTGACAGCAGCTGGTGTACCTGTTTCGGATCAGCCCTTTACAAGGACAGGATTACTTGGCTTTGTGGGTCCTGTAAGTGAGAATGAGCCACCCAGCCCAACTCTTCCATGATGCCCTCTCATTCAGCAGAATTCTCTGACCTCACGATTGCTGGCTTTAGTCAGGCATGTATGACTGGAAGTCTGGAGGCTTCTCCCCTCTGTTTCTAATCCTTTCTTCTTTTCAGGACTATTTGGTGTTTGTGGTTGGAAAATTGGATGGCCTAATGACAGTTAGTGGCCGGAGGCACAATGCAGATGATGTGGTAGCCACTGCCTTGGCAGTCGAACCCATGAAGTTTGTCTATCGGGGAAGGTGAGTATATTAAAAACTTCACCACTGCTGATGTGGCTTTGTTGCTCCTTTTTCCACCTGCAAACAACCAACAAGTAACATGGCACACGTGGGAACTCTGTGTGAAGTTTACATATGTATTTTGTAGGAGAGGTGACACTAGATCATGATATGCCAGGTAATAACTTGGCTGTCTGTGCTAACCTGGAAGACAAATTGTGATACCCTGCTTCATGCATAATAAGTTTAAAACTGCTTTCATATAGTTCTTTAAGTGCCTGTTTAAAACTTCTTTCAAAGCTTCACTTAAGACAGTCAGATGAAGCTTGTAGGCCAAATCTAAAACACAGCTCCCATTTGTCCACCTGAGCCTCTCATGCAGAGTGGCCCAGGAAAGAGCTTTGCAGTATGTTTTAAAGAAACAACTAGGAGTATTGAAGTAGCTGAATAACCTTCAAATATAGTGTGTTGTATCACCAACCTTAACTGGCCTTTAGTGGTGAATGGCTCAATGTCTGGATGGACATCAGTGTCCTTCAGGGGTCTGTATTGGGACCAGCTCTGCTAAATCTTCATTAGTGATGAGGGCTGGAGTACCTCTGCTGTGGAGAGAGGCTGAGAGTTTTGTGTTCAGCCTGGAGAAGAGAAAGCTCTGGAGAGGCCTTATTACAGCCTTTTAATGAGATGGGAACGGGGTTTTTAGCAGGGCCTGTAGTTACAGGACAAGGGATGATGGTTTAAAACTATAAGAAGGTGGGTTAAGACTTAAATATAATGAAGAAATTGTTTACAGTGATGAAACAAACACTGTCCCATATTGTCCAGACAGGTGGTAGATGCCCCATTCCTGGAACCATTCAGAGTCAGGCTTGACAGGGGTCTGAGCAACCTGGTCTAGTGGGAGGTGTCCCTGCTTACTGCAGGGGGTGGGACAAGAAGATCTTTAAAGGTCCCTTCCAACCCAAACCAGTCTGTGATTCAGTAAAAGTCAAGCTTACCTCAGTTTTTCATCGCTTGTGCCATTCACATATCTTAATCATAATGGCCCATGCCTGACTGAGGCATTATTAATGTTTTATTTTAGAAGATGCAGGCCTGAAACTAATTCAATTCAAAGGGGAGCCAAGTATTTTTCAGTGCAAGCACTGATGGACAGGCTGGTCTGTAATTTGGCATAGTTGTCTTTCAGGAGGGACATTGTTTAGTGTGCATGATGAAATTATGGAGGCAAAATTTGCACAGCCCCTGCACGTGTGGAACCTGCCTGTGCTAAACATCTGCTGCATTGGGGACTGCAGATTCACTTGAACCCAGTGGAAATAAATCCCAATAATGAAACTTAATTTGTTCTAAATTTGGTTATTTTGTGACGATCTGGCATGAATAATGTTTGTGTGTATTAAAACAGTACCATTGAAGGTTGCAGTCATTTCCACATAAAAATAAACCATGCTCTGTTCATCATATGTTGCATCCTATCATTCTTCTGTCCTTTGTGTTTTAGGATAGCAGTGTTTTCTGTGACCGTGTTGCATGATGATCGAATAGTGCTTGTGGCAGAGCAGCGCCCTGACGCCTCAGAGGAGGATAGTTTTCAGTGGATGAGCAGGGTTTTACAGGTAGTCAGTCTGTCCTTTCTCTCTTTCTAGGTGAATAAGGCTGATGTGTGTAGAAAATCTTTTTTTTTTTCTCCATAAAAACCCAGCAATGTAACAATAGAGCTGACTTCTGAATGTATTTCAGGGATTGATAGAATTTTGTAAAAAGTAAAACTTCCTTTCCAAATGTTCTTAACATCATGCCACTAGAATTCTTAAAATCCTAAGGATTATAGGTTTTTTGTGGTTTAATTCTGCATATATCTGTTGATTTCATACTGGCTGAAAAGTCTGAAATTGTTAAAGGGTATTCTTAGTGCCAAACAGACCCTGAAACCTTTTTATGTCAGTAATGTCCTTATTCTAGATCTCCAGCAGTAAGCATTAAAAAACTTTCTCCCTTCATCACTTTATCATCTTTTTTTTATTATGCCAAGGGGGAGGGGAATTCTGGTAAGTTTGCATTTGAAGATTCCAGAATTATTCAATCACTTCTAAGGAAGTAAAAAGTGAGAGCAATTCTGAAGGGAAAGGCAGCTGAAGGGAATACGAGAGAGAAAATGGCTTGAGGGAAAATGCCTCCTAAGAGTAATGAAGTTGTGTAATAATAATTTCTGTCTAATTTCAGTTTTGTAATCTTTTAGAGGGAATATGGTAATAGGCTGGGTTTTTCATGGGAGGAAATATTTTTTAATTTCTCTTCTTAGAAGTGTCATAGCTAAAATAGACACTTAAGTCTTAGGCAGCAAGATGTTTCCCTGCCTATTTTTGTGGTTTTATGTTTTACTGCGCTTTTGTGATTGTGCCATATGTGCTAAACTTGTTGTGGTATAATTTTAGCTTTCTAAAATATCTGCACTTTTTGCCCACTTTTTAAGAGATTTTCCTAATCCCTGATGTGCAGGTGGCATCCCCTTGATAGAGTGCACAAGCAAAGTCCTGGGTCTGCTCCTGCTTCCACTGAAATCATGGCATAGCTACTGCTGTCTCTTAT
>JAAWXA010000048.1:3066867-3090641 GCA_038090715.1 Florisuga fusca
TGTATAAGAGACATGATTTTATCTTTTCATCAAATCTGTGTTGAATATGGCACTTATAGTGACCTACAGGCTGAATTATGGATTATTACATGCTCCTTATGTTATTTTTTTATCTGTTATTTTGCACTTTTTTTCAAACTGCAGATGTTGGTCCTGCTTCAATGATAGTAGGAAACCTTGTTGCTGGGAAGAGAATTGCACAAGCCTCAGGGAGAGATGTTACTCAGTTGGAGGATAATGATCAGGCAAGAAAGGTAACACAGGTGTCCTGGTAGAGAGTATTTGAATTGGCTTATTCAAAATAGTAGAAAACCAGTTATGGCTGAAACTAAGCATGGTGCATTTCAAGTGAACCTGATTATCTCCTTTTTTTCTGTTTCAGTTCCTGTATTTAGCAGATGTTCTGCAGTGGCGAGCTCAGACAACTCCAGATCATCCCCTCTTTCTTTTGCTGAATTCCAAGGTGAGATGCACTTCAGGTCGTACTCAAAGGCTGACATCAGTAAAAGATTGTTCGGATTCTAAGAAAATTCCAGCAAGAAATCTTTTCCTAAAATTCTTCAGGTCATTTTGATGAAGCAGGCAAGCAGCATAATTTTTTCACATCTGTAATTTCAGTGTGTATTCTGCCTAGCTTCAGGTATTTCAGTAAAATTGCATTTCCTGCTGGAACACAACTTTTGTCATGTTAATGGAAGCCACAATTCTGTTGTCCCTGAGCACAATGGTAAGTGGAAGTCAGAGCTGGACGATTTTTTTTAATTAGAAGATCTAGAACCTTAGTAGAGAACCCCTAGCACACCTTTGGAGGCATATTTTCCAAGAGCACTGAAAACCCTTCAGGAGACACTGATACCTTGTCCTTTGCTCCACAAAAAGGATGACACAGCCACTGATACAAGAACAAATAAATGCTTCCATTTTGGAGTACAGGCTCTATGTCCCTACAGGTTCTATAGATTATATATTCAAGGGCTGTCAGAGCCCTTAGGACATCTGAAAAGGCAACAATTGCATTTGTCAGTAAATACATAGTTTTTACTCATAGCCACTCTGCTTTTCGTGTAATTGTCAGTAGCTTTGGAGTATTCCAAACACTTTGCATCCAACACTTTGTAAAGGAGTGTGGAAAACCATGTACTTTCGTACATTCCGTTGTATTTCTGCTTCCCTGGGCTTGAGGAACGCTACTGCTGGGCATATTTCAGAAAGCTCAAATATTTTAGATTCTTCTACTGCTGTTCCAGCACTTTTATATTCCACTCCACTCTTTCCAAGAGGCAAAGCTGGATAATTTTTGTTTGAGCTACTCAGTAGCTACCCCTACCAATGACAGTAACAGCCCAGTGACAAATTGAGCCTGCCTTGTGCTGTGCTCTACCTCAGGCATGTGAGACAGGGAATATACTTTCAGAAGGTCTAGCAGCAGGTCTTGGGATGTGAAGAATTTGCCTTTGCATCTCTCTTTCAGACAGGCAGAATGGCTTAGGATATTTCTCAAAGTTCTGACTTTTCTCATGAAAGAAGAAACTGATATAATACGCTTATTATTGTTAAAAGCCCCAGAATTGGTTTATTCTCTCAGAGTAAAGAGGCTTTTGAGGGAAACATTCTAGTATGAATCACCCCCTTTCCAGGTGACTTTGTTCAGGCAATTTTTACCATTCCCAAGGAGACACTGCAAAAAGGAGACACAAAACTTAAGCACAAAGAACTTAACTGTTGGTGAATACATGCCTTAAATATGTGGGACTAATAAGGTACAGTGCTAAACAGAAATGTGCTCACATCTCACTGTTCCATGTCAATATTTTTCTCCAAAGTCCTTGAGCTGCTACTGTTCCTGTATCAACATTTACTGTTATTTACTTTCTTACTGACTTTAGCTCCCACACTTTAACAGCAGTTTCCTTAGTAAAAGTGAGCACTGTACCAGTGCCTTCCTGAATCCAGCTAGGCCTTGGATCTAGCACTGGTACCCTTGGGCTTAAGATTCCATGTGTCATCACGTCTTGGATTCAAAATGGAATACTTGTATAGCAAGCATTTGCTATGATAATCCTTATCTATACTGAATGCTTCATTCAGCCTCTGACTGTTTCCCTCTGAGGTGGTTGTCCTTGCAGTTTTTCTCAAAACAGATTGGAGCCTTGGAAAAATGTGTCCATCCCAGGCAAATACATTTCAAAGCTGCTTCACTGTCTGGTGTTTGAAATAATATTTATAAAATTCTGTAGCATTCTGAAAGTTCCTGCTACTGCTATAGTTCCTGATAGCATTGTTTCCAAAACACCCAGAATCAGTGTTACATACAGTAACAGTGTTTGCTGTATTGTTAAAATAAGGACAATGAAATGTTGAATCTGTGGCATGCAATTTTGTTCTATTTCAAACTGTCCTCCACAAAGCTTTCTGCTCTTTCTTTTGTTTTGGGCAGGGCACTGTAGCTGGCACTGCCTCGTGCCTACAGCTGCACAAAAGAGCAGAGAGAGTGGCAGTTGCACTGATGGAGAAAGGACGGCTGAATGTTGGCGACCACGTGGCCCTGGTTTATCCTCCAGGTAAAGCAGTATGGACAGCAAGAAAAGAAACAACTTGCCAAGACAGATTATTCAAGCAGCCACTGCATATAGTGGCAAATGGCAGTTACTTTAGAACTTCAAGGAAGAGACTTGGGTTTGTCTTTTTATTATTAAGCTGCTTCTCCAAGACAAACTGCATTTACCAAACATTTTATCTAACTGCTCCAGATGTCCAGGCAGTTATGCAGGAACAGCTTGATTTAAACCACGTGAGACATTCTCAGTTTTCTGCCTGAGAGAATGGAATAGAACTGCATGTGTCCACTGAGAGCCAGTATAGGAATATCAGTGTGTGAACACCCTTTCTTTCCTGAATGGCTGTCTCTAGAAGAGAAATCTAGACAGCACGTTTGCATTACTAATGTGATTTATAAGTGTACCTCAGGAAAAAAATACTACTTCATGAAAGTGTAGTTCAGAGTTATCTGCTTTATAACCTACAATACTTTGATTTTTTAAAAAATTTTGTTATATTATGCTACTCGTCCATGAGAATATATCTCTACAAATTTAAAGTTTGTAGAGTTGTAATAATTTTTAATAACTCTAAATGCAGAATATTTTAATGCTATAAAATTTGTCATGCCCAAGAACAGCCTGTTGGTTTGAAGAGGCCTTTCTCACAAATCCTTGTATCTTAATAAAACAAATGGGAGTATATTTGGATTTTGTTGAAAGTCTTTTGCTCTGATAAAAATGGCTTTAATTTCACCAATATCCTTTACAGGAGTAGACTTGATAGCAACTTTCTATGGCTGCTTATATGCTGGCTGTATACCTATCACTGTTCGCCCACCTCATCCCCAGAACCTTGCTACCACTCTGCCTACTGTCAAAATGATTGTAGAGGTATGTATAAGGCATTCCTTTCCTGATGCTTTTGGTGGCTATGGGGTTGTTGATGCAGTCTGTTAAATTGTTTTACCATAGTTCATGTAAAATAAGCTAGAAAACAAAATAATCAGTGTGCTTTGCTCAGTCAAATAAAAACCTTTTCAGAAGCTCCTTTAAAATGTTCTTTCTGTTGTTGTAATTTGTTTTGCTTTGTTTCCAATGTTTTTATCCATATATTCAGCTTACTGGTTATCTCATCTGGTGAAATCACCTGAGCATTCATCACTAGTTTTATGAGCATTTATGATGCTGTGTCTTTTACAGGTCAGCAAGTCTGCATGTATACTGACCACACAAGCGATAATGAAACTGCTGAAGTCCAAGGAAGCTTCAGCAGCTGTAGATATTAAAACATGGCCCACTATTTTGGATACAGGTACACAGTGTTTTCCCCCTATCCAAAATGTCAGTGGTCTGAAGACTGAATTATTTATTTCTTTATGCCCTAATTGCCTAATTGAACAGATGTATTTTGCATTGCATCAAACTAGCCATCCAGAAACTGTTGAAAGTACCTGGTGTTAATGCTGGAAAGATACACTTATGTCCTGTTGTCTTTTTCCAAAATAATAGTATGGTACTCTTATGTTTTAAACAGATGATATGCCTAAAAAGAAGCTGGCTAGTATTTTTAGGCCTACATCTCCAGATATGTTGGCGTACTTGGACTTCAGTGTGTCTACTACTGGTATATTAGCAGGAGTAAAGGTATTGTAACAATAGAGATTTTTTGCTTAGAGTTTTCATTGCTTCCCTACATATAGGCATGTTCTGCATTCATTCCTTCTGTCAGAGATGAAATTCAAAATTATAAGTGGGCCACCTTAGCATTGAGAAAGCTTATTTTTAAGTTTGCATGACAACAAAATTACTTGATGCACTTTTTGGAAATACTCAGTCTTACTGACTCTGTGAGGAATCAATGAGGGGACTAAGGGGGAGCTTTTTTCCTAAAGGTTGTGAATTTCTTCTTCTGCATTTTGTCGTAGAGATGTCAGACATTGTTTGGCATCATTCCATGTCATGACAGATGTGATTTGCTACTAGCATGAAAACACCTGTGAAATTTTATATCCCTGTCCTGTTTTAAAGATGCTTAAAAAAAAAACGAACCAGTAGGGGTTGTTACAATAAACATTTCTATGAGTTATTACACACAATCCTCTTTTTTAACAAGTCCCTGAGAGCCCCTCTTTTTCTCTTACAGATGTCACACACAGCTGCAAGTGCCTTATGTCGCTCAATAAAGCTCCAGTGTGAGCTCTACCCTTCACGCCAGATTGCCATCTGCCTCGACCCTTACTGTGGCTTGGGATTTGCCCTCTGGTGCTTGTGCAGGTATGTCCACTGAGCTGTAGGCTGTCCTCTGTGTTCTCAGCCTGCTCTGGAATCTAAGGGAACAGTGGTGGATGAAACTCAGAGAAACCCAAATTAACCTATTAGAACAGATTTCATAAATGCAGTAACAAAATTCATTAATTAAGTTTGCTGCTTGGGTACCTAGTGTTTTGAAAGTGGAATTAAATAGATAACAAATCCAAGAAAAAAAGGGGTTCGCTGTCTGTTTCACATTGATTAAATAAAAAAACCCTTTCAAAGTCTTCTGAGATTAAACCATACCTTTTTTCAAGACCCTGAAGGTATTGGCTGCAGGATTAGTATACACTAAGAAATACTGCTGAAGGAAGCAATTTTAAGTGCTTAAAATGAATGAGACCTGAATTGACTCAATCAGGTAACTTCTATAAAGTAGCACATTTTGCAAAGCTTCCAAATTTTCATCTTCTTTGCCTTTTAAACCATTCTGTACACTTTAACTAATACAAAGATTTTAGTGTTTTAGGAATTTCATTTTTTAAAATGCAGAAACTGAACGTGAAATGTTATTTTGTAAAAAGATAAAGTTAGTTTTACTTTAGTCTGTTCCTTGCCTTTCCAGTTTCCCCAACTGGGAGTCCAGTAAGTGAACTGAAGGGACAGCAATAAAAAAATTAAACATCTGGTGATTTATAATATCAATAAAGCAAGGCAGAGTGGAGGGAGAAGTACCTTTAGTGATGAAAGAATTAAAATCTAAACGTATTTTTTTAAAAATATTTTTAGGGACGGGAGCTACGTATGTCATGCTTTCTGTACAGGAGTTAATAGAAGGCCTGCTTTGTTTCATCTGAGTTACAGCTTTGTTTCACTGCAAAAGATGCATTTATATCTAAGCTGGGTTTACAGAGGACAGATATACTCACCTTAAATTTTGTGACTTAATTTAAACCCCTAGCTCTAAGCTAATTAATAGATCTCTGGGGAGAAGATAAGCTGAAGTTCAGATACGTACCAAGCTCTTGGTTTTCATGTGTTTGCTTCATTTTGACTTTATGTAACATCTGGCTTTTATGCTTGCTTGAAGTTTTCAGGTTTCTTTTTCTTCCCTCCCTAGTGTATATTCAGGTCATCAGTCTATTCTAGTCCCTCCCCTGGAGCTGGAGAGCAACGTGTCCCTGTGGTTGTCTGCTGTCAGTCAGTACAAAGTGCGCGTCACCTTCTGCTCTTACTCTGTGATGGAGATGTGCACCAAAGGGCTTGGTACACAGACTGATGTACTCCGGGTGAGTAGACTTAATTTTTCAATATACTGACATGCAAATGCATGTGTCTTTCTAAAAATATTTTTGTTTGGCTTGCAGAGGATAGATCATAAGTGTTTCTTTGAAAGCATTTCATTATAATTGGCTTTTTGGGAAATACTGAGATTGCTGAAGTGTCAGCTGTCATAGTTCTGGTGGGGGATAAAAAACAGTCTTACGTTTTCACCTTCACTTAGTTGTGCCACCTCTGTGCTGCTGTGTCTTTCTTAGCAAGCCTATGAACATCTTATTGTCCAAGATCAAACAAACAAACAAAAGAAACAAAACAAAAAAATACACACCAAAAGAAAAACCCAAAACCAAAAGCCTCTCCTCCCACCCAAAGAAGTCAAAAAACAACAAAACAAAAAACACAAAAAGCCCCCCCAAAAACCTGACAAGTCTTCTGTGCTTTCAGCTCTCTTGACACCAAAGGTATTGAGTTTGAAAATGGATGCAGTCTTCCTAACAGTTCCTAATCACACACTAATACATCCAATTATTTCTGAGAGAAATCTCTTTAACTGAAACCTAGTGTCCTTGAAGAGGTGACATTGTGTCAGTGGTAGGAGATTTCCCACGGCTGTAGTAACTAAGCTGCTCAGGACTTCCCCTGGGAATGTCTGGCAGCTTGTTGGATGTAAGGAAGCAGCTATTCTCAGTATAGACAAAAACTCTGTCTCTCTGTTTTCCTGGACCTCACAGAAGGCATCCTGGCCCACAGCCAGTTTCACAGTGACACTGCTGAGAGCCAACAGTGTCTCACACACATGAACTGTGCAGCACTGGGAGCAAGCAGGTCCCTTGAGAGCCCAGTTGTGTGACACAATGACATTTTGTAGCGTTTTCACCTCAAAATCATGAGAGGCCTTAGTGCAGCTATATGATGTGTAGTTTGCATCCTGTGTATAAAACCCTGCCACAGAGCTTCCTGGCACAATTTTAGAGGTTGCCCTGGGTGCACTCCATCTCTATTGTTTAACCAGGTCACATCAGTTATTTTACAGTTTTTTATGGAGTTTAGGAACATGATTTCAGTACTAGACTTATGTCTTAGTTATGGTTGGACCAATGATCTTAAAGGTCTTTTCCAGCCAGAACAATTCTGTAAAGTCCATCTGTTCTGCAAATTAATTGCTTATTTCTAGAATTGTTGACTTCAAAGTTAAAATGTTATTTTTTTCTTCACCCAACCTCTCAGATGAAAGGAGTTAACCTGTCCTGTGTGCGAACATGCATGGTGGTTGCAGAGGAGAGACCAAGGATCACATTAACACAGTCTTTCTCTAAGTTATTCAAAGACCTGGGTCTTTCTGCTCGGGCAGTGAGCACTACCTTTGGGTGCAGGGTCAACGTAGCAATTTGCTTACAGGTGAGATTAAACTTCTTATTCCTTATGCTTATGGGTAGAATGTCTGGGAACTTTTATAGAAAAGCGTGTTCAGTGGGATGTAGATTTTTTTTTTCCAGGTAAACTAGGGTTCCACTGCTTGCTTGTTTCATCACCAAGTTAAATAAGCCTTTAGGGTATGGATTATGATAACTGCACTTTTCTGTACACACTTTTCTGTGTACTCATTAACCAATTGATTCACCTTTCTAATACAAAGGATCAACATTAAGAGGTTTCCTTCCTGCTATGCAGGAGCAAGCACTATTACAGATAGAAACATGTTAAATATTTCACGCAGTGTTATTTCAGCTTTTGTGTGATTCAGATTTTGTCTTGTTGATATAATAGCTTATGTATATGTGGAATTAAATGGAAGACAGAGTTCCTCAAATAAGACCCAGGAAAATTGACAGGGTTGGCAGTTTTGGGTTTTTTTACCTCATGTGAGAGTTGGACTTTGTCAGTTAAAGGTATAAAAATGAAGCTTTGAGGGGGAGAATATAGCCATAAATTGAGATAATGCTGCGCTGTGGCCTAGACCTGCCTTTGGTAGCTTAGTGTTCAGTTGATGATAATCTTGTGTAATTTAACATGTTAAATCTAACTTATCTTAATGACATGTTTCTTCTGTAGTTAGGAGAGGGAAAAAAAATTATCACACAACTTACTTGTGAAAGTCAGGTTCTAAATATGGTCTACAAATGGGCAGACACCCTGGGTTTTGGATGATACTTGAGTTAATAGATGAATGGCTCAAGTTTCAGATATTACAGTACATATTTTTGTATGTGGGGAATTTCACAGGTGGCACATGCATTAAGTATGTGTGTAATTGTAAATTTTATGTCCAGTTTTACTGGTATGAATTACATTTAAAAAAAATTCTATGAAGATTGCTAATGTACTTTTGCAAAACTTTTTCTTTTTTTTTTCCCCTTTTTGGTGCTCACTATATGAAGGAAAGCCTTTTTTCCCCTCAGAATATATGTTGCCATTCATAATTGTTTCTTTAGTTTATATAGTTTCTTTCACACATTTTAAAAGATAAAAGATAGATGTTTATATAGATGGAAAAATAGGAAAGATATAGATGAAATAAATGTAAATGCATAGAATTTATTAAATTCATTGAAGAAAACATTTCAGATGCCAAGTATGAAAGACTGGCTTTCTGAATTGCCTGCCTAATAAGAATTTCAAAAGCCAACTTTGAGTATTTGCTGTTCAAATTATATGAAGAGGGGAAAATACAGTTTTTCTACGGAACATTAAAAGGCAGTTTGAAAAGTGCTGCAAGAAAACTATGAAGAGTGTGGGGCTGTTGAGCAGTTATGCTTCCCCTTCACTTTATACTTTTTTTATCTCGATTCTCTATTTTTGAGCTCCTTCTTTAGGATGGTTTGTTTCTTTAACCCTTTTCCCCCATTCTTCTAAAGTGATATCTGCATTTGACTTTTTTAAATCATTGGATTTTAAATAGATTAATAGTCAAACTGAATGGATATTTGATACAGGCTAGCATGCAAGTAAATTCATAATATCTTCCAGTCTTACTGGACTGATTTACCAGGGTGGTGTTTCTGAAGCTGCAATGAGCCTTTAGGTACTTGGAGATGATAGAGGGATTTAGGAACAGGCAACAAGAATTATGCATGATCTGCCTTAAACCCCTTCTTGTTTATGAACTGGGATTTGCATGTTTCCCACTAAACTACTTAAAGGTGCCACCCTCTCAGGTAATCTGAAACAGAATTTTTCTTTTCACTCTAAAGCAGTATGAGTTTTGTTTTCTGTCTTACTGTGTGTATCTTATGTTTCCAGTGCCTCTTTGTATTTTCTTTTTTTTCCCTTTCTCTCTGTTTCACACTTTGATGGCCTCTGTTACTTCTGTTTGTGGTCCTGCTGTCAGCCAAACAGGCTGGGCAAGCTGGCTGAACAGGTATAGTGCTGCATGTGTGCTTGTGGTGTCCTCGAGTCAGTCTGGTCCAGCAGAATTACTCTGTAGCCAGTATATGCCAGTTGAGGTTTTTTTCCTAAAGAAGTTCAGTTTTACTCCCCAAAGAGTACTTGTAGCTGAAGTACATAACCTCTTTCTCAAACAAGCAGAAAGGGAGTGTTGTAATGATTAACATTACTGAATAGTATATTTGTAAAGATAAAGATCATATCACTAATCTAGTGTGACTGTCAGTGTCACCGAGCCTCATCGGCGCTACAAAAGCACATGGGAATGTCATTATAAAGACTTCTACATTTCTCCAGCAATACAAGCTTGAGCTCATGGTCAAATGGCCTCATTTTATGTAGTTCTAAACCAAGGAACTATGCTATGGAGGGCAATGGTCACCAAAACTGTGCCTGTTCTTTTTTCTGGCTTCAGTGCACATTTCACAGTAGTTTCTAGTTGTCTTGAGATTAAATTCTGCTCCCGTGTTGGGAAATGGGAAACCTCCTGCCAGTTGATGAGAAGGTTTGTTTGCTGACAGCAACATAGCATTTCCTTGGCTGTTTATGGCAGGAGCCTTGAAAAGATACGGCTTGGTTAGAGTTCTGTTTTAGTTAAATGTTGGGGATTTTTGCTTCAAAGTTGACAAAACTGTTAAAAAATTTCCCCACCTGTAGTACTGTGTCCAGTTCTGTGTCCCCCAACACAGTAAGAACATGGAGCTCTGGAAGCGTGTCCAGAGGAGGACCATGAAGATGCTCAGAGCTGGAGCACCTCTGATATGGAGGCAGGCCAAAAGAGTTGGGGGTGTTCAGCCTGCAGAAGAGAAAGCTGTAGGGAGACTTTAGAGCACCTTCCAGAACCCGAAAAAGCTACAGGGAAGCTGGAGAGGGACTTTTGACAAGGGCATGGAGTAATAGGAGAAGGGGGAATAGTTTTAAACTGAAAGAGGCAAGATTTAGGTGAGACATTAGGAATAAATAACTTGCTGTGAGGGTGGTGAGGCTCTGTCACAGGTTGCCCCAAGAAGCTGTGGCCGCCCCATCTTTGGCAGTGTTCAAAGCCAGGTTGGATGGGGCTTGGAGCAACCTGGTCTAGTGGAAGCTGTCCCTTCCCATGGCAGGGGGCTGGAACTGCATGACCTTTAAGGTCTCTTCCAACCCAAACCAGTCTGGGATTCTATGAAAGTAAGCTGCTAGGCCCGCTTAGGTTTATTCTTACATGCTTTTCACTTGCTATATAATTTTATAAGAAGGTGCTTAACAACATAANGGGGGGGGGGGTGTTTTACTATACTTCTTTTAGGTTACGCCAGTACTTTGATATGTGTCAGTAAAAAAGGGCGAAGAATTTGTGAATTAGTGTTTCTCTGAGAATGAAAGCAGGATTTTCTGGCTTCTTTTTAATTTATTTCATCCTTCTTATCCTTAGGGAACAGCTGGACCAGATCCAACAACTGTTTATGTAGATATGAGAGCACTTCGACATGACAGGTACCAATTAGGTTAAGCATTAACTATTTGATGTTCATAGAGGAGAAAGTTCAGCATGCATGAAAGTTGCATGGCATTGGTATGTTGAAATGTTGTTGGCAGCAGGTAATCCCTTATCATCCTATATGAGGAATCTCACATGCACCTGACAGGGACAGCTGTGTGCTCCAGGTGGTCAAGCATCTCTTCCTCCATCACTTGTTCTGCTATTCCTTTCTAGACTCTGACCTCCCTTTCTGTCTCGCCATCAGTCTTGTATAATCTAGACTCACCATCTGATTCTTACTTAACCAAACCAGCAGCAAGAGGTGGCTTTGCTGTCTGGTTGGCTAGTCACAGAATCACAGAAATATATTTAGAGTGGACAGATCTCTGAATGTCCCTCATGCAGCCTCCTGCTCAAAGCATGACCAGCTTCAAGGTTTCATCAGGTTACTGTGTGTCACAGTCCGTAACTATTAATATTTTATGTTTTGTTTGTGAGGAATATTAGCTATCATGCATATACGTCCTACATATTGCAGAAGTAAACAGTTTTATAGATTGAACGAATTACAACCGTTTATTTCCAGGAAAATGACACCACGCTGAAAGGAGTCTTAGGAAGGAGCTAATAGTGGGAGAAAGGCAGGGAAAACAGGTTTTTAAACAAATTGATCACGCCGGGAAAAGAGCTATTAAGAAAAGAAAGAGAGCAATTAGTGTTTTCTCTGAAGTCACGGGTGGGGGTGGGTGCTCTCTGCTGCCTCTTGGTGGTCGCTGCTTTTTGCTGCTCTTTAGGCTTCCGGCTTGCTGCTGGTTCGCTTCTGATTTTCCCCCCTTTCCTCTGAATTTTTATATTAAAAAGTTCCTTCTTCTCATCAATTATTGCCAGAGGTTGCAAACTGGTAAATGCAGGTCTTCCCTTTGTATTCTGGTTTCCCCGGAATTCTTTAGTTCTTGTAATTGATACCAATTTGCGTTACTGGTCTGGCAGTTTGTCGGGAGTCATTCTGATTAGCATTTTATCTTTTTTAGTCCTGACAAAGGAGATGAGATTTCCCTCGTTTTTAATAGTTGTAAACAGGGGAAAGTCGGTGCTGGTATGGAGGGGGTTTGCTGACAGAAATAGGTTTGATACATTTTAAACAAAGCAAAACATGCTGGCACTACCTCATGCATGCTTGGATGTAATTTTGCTGATTCAAGAGGCAATTTTTTTTATTTTCAGTGTATACACTATTACACTATGACTACGTGGTCAAATCCAGGCCAGTATGAGAAATCTCCAAGAATGGAAATCTTCACCTTTCTGGGTCTTTGTGACTGGACTGGCACCTTGCTCTGGGGAAATTTTACTCACTGGCATTTCCCCAACGCACATTGTGTTGCTGGCCTCTTCTCCTTATGGTGTGCAATGCCACAAAGTTCCCACCACCTTTAGGTAGTGGAAAAAATACAGTTAGAGAACATCATCCCATCAGACTTAGTTCTGTGGTCATAATTTTCATATTAACTTGTCTCTCAATTAACTCAGTTAACCCAAGTGCTGGCAGCGCCAAGTTCAGACTAAGTTTAGTAGAGTACATAGATGGATGTATTTGTTTCTGTATTTATTTTAAGAAACATAATATCCAGGCTTGGTACATTTGCTGTATTATTTTTTTCAATTGATAATGTTAAATTAGGGACTTGTTTTAACTGCCAGGTTTTGTGTGTGTTCATCTCAAACTTTTGCTATCTTTGATCTTAGCTGTTAAAAGACAAGCTATTCACCATCATTTGCATTGTGAATAACTGAGCATTACTGGCTGGCTAATGGTTTGGTTTGGTGCAGCTGGGTAACACTGAATGTTACTGGAACACTTCTATTTAACTTCTGCTTAGGTTCATAAATCCCAGCACAAATGCATTCTCTTATTTTCTCAGGGTGCGTTTGGTGGAGAGAGGTTCTCCACACAGTCTGCCGCTCATGGAGTCTGGGAAGGTGAGAGATTGAGAGCAACCCTTCCTGTGTGACCCTTACCTGGGTGCTGAGCTGCTTCAGCTGCGTCTCAGCACTGAATTTCCACAAGGAGCTTCTCTAATCACAGTATACCTAAGAGGAATAGAGAGAGCATTAAACTGACAGCTAGTTAAAATGAAGCCAGATGTGTGAAGTGAAGCAATAGGATATGTTACTGTAACTGAAAAGATCAGAAGCCTCCATGGGAAGGCACTTTTCATGTGTGAAAGCCAACTCTGAAGCTGCAAAATTGCTTAATTAAACAGTTTCATAGGAAGGGGTGGTTGATCTCTATGCTGCAGAGAGGGGAGAATTGTACAGACTGTTGACTTTTCTTTTGGTGACTTCAAATTCTCTTAACTTCTCTTCTGAACATTTGCTTCTTACTCAAGATTCTTCCAGGGGTAAAGGTCATCATCGCACACACAGAAACCAAGGGACCTCTGGGAGACTCACATTTAGGAGAGGTAAAGCTTTGATTCTTTTGTACTGTTTGGTTTGATCTTTGTTTTATATACATCTGGATTTGTGGATACTAAGATGTCCAAACTAACAGAAAATTTCAGGCTAGCAGGTGTTCCTTTCCAGTCAATCAAATATGTAGTTCATTTTTTCCTCTTTAACACCCCCAATCACATGTATATACAACTCCTTTTTACTACTTTTCCCTGATATTTTCTGTGAGGGTAGATATTAATGAATTATATTAATTAAACTACTCCCAGCATTTTAGGAACAGCAAAAAAAAGTCAGTGGAACAGATCTTTTAAATCAATAAATGATGCTGCAAAATAATCTGTGTTTATGTGGGAATTACTTCCTTTTTGGTTTTGTTTTTTTGGTTTTTCATCTCCTAGATCTGGGTGAGTAGCCCACACAATGCTACTGGTTACTACACGGTGTATGGAGAAGAAGCATTGCACGCTGATCACTTTACTGCTCACTTGAGTTTTGGGGACACTCAGACAATCTGGGCTCGGACCGGGTACCTTGGGTTTCTGCGCAGAACAGAACTCACGGATGCGAGTGGGGGTGAGAGAAAACTAAAGTGCTTGCAGAAGCATCATGTTTAGAATTCCTCAGGGCAGTCAGGCTAGCGAAGAGGAAGGTGCCCTGCAAGTTCACCCTGACTTCCATCAGTGGCAAGTGCTGAATGTACAGGAACTGTTAGTCTTTGCGTGTTAGTTTATTGTAATGATACTGGGTAATCGTGCAGAATGAGAAATTCATAAAGCCCTTTTGATGGATTTAGAAATCATGTTCATCTTCCTTTATTTCCACTTAGGTAAAATGGTACGAGTACATTTGTTAGAAGTACTAGAACCTTTCTGTTCACTTTCCCTCTGAACCTCTTTCCTTACAGACAGGATGCAGTATTTCTAGATCAGATGATCTAGAGAATACAAGTCATTTGGCAGTTTGAGGATATGCACAAAGACCAGTAAATTCCCAGCCTTTCAGAAGTTAAAGATCTAGAGAAGTAACTTCTCCATAATTTTTTGCAGTGTAGAAAATTAATTGTTAATCTTGGTTTTGCATTCTAAGCCAAGATGTCTAAACTTGAGATGCAAGCACATGGAAGAAAAAATAGCTCATTTTTCTGTTAAGACAGAAGATGGAGTAGGTATAATTCTTGATTATCACACATTAAAAAAAAAAAAAAAGTAAGCTCTAAACATGTTAAGAAATGGAGTTTGAATACTTATAACTTATTAGCAAATGCATATGGTTAATTATCTGTGATTGGACTTGGAAGAGTGGTTGTATCCATCTGGGTAGTGTCCTCTCATTGCTGTGGCTGGATCATGGGTTGCAGGGTGTTCACAGGCACCTTTTACATTTCCTGGGATCACTCAGGGGACAAGATAGAAAAACAGTGTTCCCAGTTTGGGAAGTTTTGTGAACACCATACATGTCCATCATACTATTAGTTCTCCATTATGTCAAGGAAGAGGAGTGAGATGGAACTGATAAATGACCTTGTAATTCTCTTCTCTGCAAATGGTAGAGTTGTGTGTTACAGGCTCATTCTTCTATGAAGCAGTGGGAACATCTTAGAATGTCAGTGAGAAGCACAAACAAATGACCATATTTGTTCTTTCAGCTTGATAATGATGTAAATTTCTGTGCTCTGTTACAGAGAGGCACGATGCACTATATGTGGTGGGGTCTTTGGATGAAACTTTGGAGCTCAGAGGAATGAGGTACCATCCCATTGACATAGAGACCTCTGTAATAAGAGCACACAAGAGCATTGCAGAATGGTAAGCACCTCAGTATTTATTTCCTGTATTTTTACATCATCATTATAACAATTGTTCTTATTTATTAGATTGTTCAATTCCTTACAAAATTTATTTCCAGTGAATCTCTCTTTGACAATGATGGCTATTTACTTTTTTTAAAATCTCATCATAAATACTTGTACATGCCAACAGTGCTGTGTTTACGTGGACCAACTTGCTGGTGGTGGTCGTGGAACTGGAAGGCTCAGAACAAGAAGCATTGGACCTGGTGGCACTGGTAACAAACGTGGTTCTGGAGGAGCATTATCTCATTGTAGGTGTTGTAGTCATTGTGGACCCTGGTGTTATTCCCATCAATTCACGTGGGGAGAAACAGAGAATGCACTTGAGAGATGGATTTTTAGCTGACCAGTTGGATCCTATTTATGTTGCCTACAACATGTGAAGACAGAAGTCATGTCAAGGCTAAACCACCAAAATCAAGGGACTTTACAAATAACAACATTGGAATCCATTTTATGTGTTTTTATAAGCTGTTGAAGACCTTAGGAAAATGGAGATATTAATCTTCACAGACCTTCATCTCTCAGATTGCATTTGCTTTCATAAGTCCATCATAACAGTTAAAGCTGTCTTGGGATGGAAAATTTACTGGAATTCCTGAAGGAAGGTTATTAGAACTGTCATGGACCAATGTTTGTTGTTTTTTTTTACCATAACTATGAATGTCAGTACTTGATGCACTGCATAAAAGGACACAAAGTGGGGTGTNCACAGAGTGGGTGGCAGCCATACCACTGCTTGCTTTGCAACCAAATGTATGCTGAAATTTCCACCCTTAAAAACATTGTCAAAAGCACTGTCAGGATGAAGAGACCTGGGCTGAGGGGTGGGAGGGAATCTTGTTAATTGTTATGAATACTTAGAGGATGGGTGTCAGGAGGATGGGGACAGTGGTGCCCAGTGACAGGACAATAGGTAACAGGAACAAACTTGAACATAGGAAGTTCCATCTAAACATGAGGAGGATTGTGAGGGTGGCAGAGCACTGGAGCAGGCTGCTTGAAGAGATGCTGGAGTCTCTGTCTTTGGAGACATTTAAAACCCACCTGGATGCCATCCTGTGCAACCTATTCAGGTTTGAGAGGGTGGTCATGAGAGTCTTGTCTACCCTGCCTAGCCTTGGGGACAGTGTCTGGGACAGTGTCCCCCCTTGGTTGTCCTCACTCCCTGCCTCAGGTCTGTACAAGTGTTGGAAACAGCTGGACTGATAACTAACAAGGGTGTTAGAAACATGATGGAAGTAACTTGGATGATAAACAAGTTCTCAACAAAGGAGTACTGCCCTGGGATGGTAATATGGCTTTTTTTAATTTGAGATGTATACAGGGTGTGGTGTTTCTCACGTGCATGTGTCTGCTTAAGTGTGCCCTTTCACAGCTTTGGGAGGGAGGCAGAGAACAGCAAGGTGGTCCCTGTCTAAAGGCATGTCACTTTACATATCAAGGCACTATGAAATGGGATGAGGTAAACACATCATCTGTTGGTATCTTTGTTGTGAATTTGTCACTCTAGGTGACAAATGGCTAGGTGGTGCCGCCATGGATGTGGAGCTTGCAGGTATTGCTGGCCTGGGTGGCAAGTACAGGCTGAAGAAGACAGCAGTGTAGGCTTGGAGGACATTGTCCTAGGGTTAGTTTTGGCTTTGCAAAGGCGTAGCAGTGCAAACCCCTGGCTGACTCCAGCAGCAGATACATCCGCAGCAGCCCTGCAGAGGGGCCTTGCACTCCCTGGATCTCATGGGTCCATCTGCCAGGCCAAGCACTGTGGTGGTGACAGGCTCGAGCTGTTTGGCCACCCACAGTGTTGCCAGGGAGGAGATAGATGAAGGGGCAATGCCCAAAAAGAATCCTGTGCAGCCTGAGAAGTAGCAGTGCATCATGCTGCATCCTCCAGCCTTCCCCTCTGACAGTGCTGGGCAGCCGGGGAGCTGCACACAGCCTGAGACAAAAGGGACACATTTTTCACCAGAGACTAATTGCAGCCCAGAGACAGAAAGAACATTTTATTCGTGTCATTTTCACACTCAGGAGGCCACATCTGGTCTACATTAGATCCCCTCCTTCCCTTCTGACTGAACCTAGAGACTGTGCCAAGGCACATCCTAGGCAAAAATCTGTCCCCAGCCCAGGAGCCTCATGTGTTTTCACTTCCAGTTCTGCAGACTGCTGAAAGCAGGAGTATTCATCAGCAAGAGAAGAGCCTGGACTGTTAGATGGTTATGCTTTGCCTTTCAAGCCAAGGGTGTCTCAATTTGCCAAGAAATATGTGGGCTCTGCTGAGCTCCTGTGACAGGGCAGGGGCTGTGCTTCCTGGGTTAGTACCATGCACAGGACAGAGCCCATGGGAAACAATGGAAGCATTTCTGTTCAGGCCAGCAGGCTCAGAACCAGGCTGCTGTCAGAAGCCCCCTCCTAGGATCTCCCAATCGCCCCCAGTCTGATTCCCAGGGGAGCGGTGCTGCTCTGCGTCTCTCTGGCATAAAAACAGGAGCTGCTCGACTGCTTCCTACTGCTCACTCATGCTCAAAGAACTCATGGCAAGCAGCAGTGACCATCGCGATGAAGGCTACAAACTCCTGGAAGTCACACTCTGAATCCCCGTCACTGTCCAGTGCCTCCATCACTTTGTCCACAGTCTCCTGGTCTTTGATCTCCTGAAAGGAGAGAACAGGCAGCCAAAGTAGGGAAGGATCTAAGCAAGGCCCAGACAGTAAAGTGTCCCTGATGGAGCACTTTAACACACTGCTACATCCAATCCCAGAATGATTTGGATTGGGAGAGGCCTTAAAGGTCATCCAGTTCCAAACCCCACCAGGGGCAGAGATACTTCCCACTAGACCAAGGTGACCCAAGCCCCATCCATCCTGGGCTTCAACACTTCCAGGGATGGGGCAACCTGGGACAGTGTCTCACCGCCCTCACATTAAAAAAAAAAAAATCTTCCTAATACCTAAACTAATTTAAATTCTTCCAGTTTAAAGCCATCACCCCTTGTTTTCCTCACGCCATGCCTTTGTCAAATGTCCCTCCCCAGTTTTCCTGTAGCCATTCAGGTACTGTAAGGTGCTCTAAGGTCTCCCCAGAGCCTTCTCCAGGCTGAACAATCCCAACTCTCTCAGCCTGTCTCCATAGCAGGGGTGCTCCAGCCCTCTGAGCATCTTCAAGGCCTCATTGGGCTTGCCCCAAGAGCTCCATGTCCTTCCTGTGTTGGGGGCTTGCTTCCCATGGGAGGCAGAGCTAGTGGAGCCTGGCGGCTGCTCAGCACAGCTCCCTGAGCCCACCCTGGGGTGCTGTGGGGAAGGCAATACTTACACCAAGGAAATGGGTCAGCTCATTGTTAATGAGCTCCTTCAGTTCCGATTTCTTCAGCTTGTGCTTGTCTCCCTCCTTTCCTGAGTACTGGTGGAAGGCATCAATGATGGCAACCATGGCCTTCTCCAGCTCAGACATGGTCACAGCTTGGCCCTGGGGTGCAGCTGAGTGATGGATATGTTAGCTTCGGCTGTGCCTATTGTTCTGTTACTGCAGCCACCCTGGAGCTCTCACCATGCAGACCCTGTGCTCAAAACATGCTGCTGAAAAGCATGGCTGAGCTCTCCCTCCAGCAAGGAAGATCCTGGGAGAACTTTGGCTCTGCCTCTGGAACCTCGAGAGGAAAGAAGCGCCCAGTATGGGACTGGACTGTGCTGGGATTTCACACATCCCCTCGGACTGACTCTTGGACTTTCCCTCTGTGTGGACCTTGGTGGTGAGCAGGCAGCATCTTTTAACTCTGGTTCTTGGTTCCCACTGCTTAACCCATTGCTTAGTTATCCATGCTTGGGAGAGGGGCATGCAAGGCTTTCAGCTCTGCACATAGAGCTTTGGAAAGATTTTTACTGCCCCCTCTGTCACAGGCGCTCTCGCCTCTGCCTTGTCTGCCCCTGGGCAACCCTGCAGCCCCGTTTTGATGACAAAATAAGCGCATCTTCTCTAACATCCCTGTTCCCACCCTTGCTCTGGAGACCCTCTCCTGGACATTAATTGGTATTGCAGCACTTCCTGCAGAACCGCAAACAAACCAAAGAGACCNGGGGGGGGGTGTGTGGGGAAGGAGAGATGCAAAACCACCTTCCCAAAAGACTAAATCTCATCCCATGGCCTGGCTCTTCAGCTGATACCCTTCCCCATGCAGCACTCGATGTCCAAGACACAAGACTGTCTCCAAACAGGTAGGAAATATTCCCAAAGTTCCTCATGCGTGTATCCTAACAGCCCTTTGCATGCTTCTACCCTGCCCGTGCCAGGCTGGGGAGTGTCTCAGCTCCACGCTGCAGTGGCAGAGCTCAGAGCTGCTCTGCTGCCCCTCCCACTGCAGCAGCCCCCCCTGCCCCAGCATCTCCCCTGCCCCAGCATCTCCCCTGTCCCAGCATCACCCCTGTCCCAGCATCTCCCCTGCCCCAGCAGCCCCCCAGCCTCTCTCACCTCCCTGCGGGTGTCGGGGCTGTAGCAGTGTGCTCGGGCACCCACGGGACTCGGGAGATTTTTATCCTGGGGGGCGGAGATGCCCATGGCCGCTGGAGGCGGGGCTGTGCGGGGCCCGGCACTGCCCAGCCCTGCGCACAGGGGAACATTGACTCGCTACCAGCCCACGGCCGTGGATGTGGGTGCAGTTGTGGAGAAAGCCACCATTGTGTGTCAAAAAAATAACTGGGCAGTCAGCAGGAGAGCCAAGGTTGAAGCTTTCTATTACTGATGTGGCGTGTTTCCATTTATGCCTTTTCCACTGCAGCACAGGATCAGTGGATGCTTTATGTCTTGAGCTGTTGTTGAATTTCAGAACAGATCGCCACTGTTACCAAGAAGAAAGTTGAGCAATACCCGTGACTGAGAGCCCAGAGGTGTCATTTTATTGCCATGGTCAAGTACTGTGGAGAAATTTGTGGAGTATTAGTCTTACACATACTCTTGTGGGTTAGGATGAAGGCCTGGATGTCTTCAAAGCTGTCCCTATAAAGAGGCAAGACCAGGTTGCTTAACAAACAATGTTCCTATGTCTCCAAAGCTCACATGGATGCTATCACTGAGGCAACACCCATCAAGTTACTCTAGTTTTTCCAGTACCAATCTGAAAGAAACCCATCCACACAGATCATTCCCTTACATCAGGTTTTGAAAGCTTTTGTTACAGCTTAAAACAGAGGTCTGGGAAAAATTAGTTTCCCTAGTGTTAAGCTCAAGGTTATTGAATCTAAATGCAGACCTGACCACTGATGTTCTCACATTTGTGGCACTGTGAACTGCAGCAGTTATCCATGTTCTCACTGGGCTGGCAGGGATTGGGATTCTGCTTTCAGGCAGTGGTATTTCTAGTGCTGAGATAGTTTGTCAGCAATATTGCAATATTCTGGTTTTTTCCAAGGATATTCATATTCACTTCAGGGCTGGCTATAAATGGGTCTCTGTCAGCAGAAAATAAATTATATTTTTCTCTAGCAATAGCAATTTGATCTGGTAGATATCTTAGCTCAGTCATTAGCTAAGAAATGCCTCAAAGCACACTATTGATTTGCTGGAGCATGTCCAAAGAAGAGCAACAAAGCTGGTGAAGGGTCTGGACCACAAGTCTTACGAGGAGCAGCTGAGGGAATTTGGATTGTTTAGTCTTGAGACAAGCAGGCTGAGGTGAGACCTTGCTCTCTACAGCTACCTGGAAGGAGATTGGAGTGAGGGGGGCATCAGTCTCTTCTCCCAAGTAACAAGTGTATGGACAAGAGGAAATGGCCTCAAGTTGTGCCAGGGGAGGTTCAGATTGGATATTAGGAAAAATTTCTTTATGGAAAGAATGATCAGACACTGGCACAGGCTGCTCAGGGTAATGATGCAGTCACCATCCCTGAAGATGCTAAAAAACCTGCATGGATGTAGCACCTGAGGACATGGTTTAGTTGGCTGGTGGTGCTGGGCTGATGGTTGGACTTGATGATCTTAGAGGCCCTTTCCAATCTTAATGCTTCTTTGATTCTGTGGTATCTTGTCCTGGCATGGCCTCATTAAATCATTTCCTGATGCCAATCCTGAAAGTGACCTTTTCTTAAAATGGAACAGAAATATAGCATTTGGCAGATCAAGACCTGAACAGTCTTAAAGTTCTCTTTCCTGCTTATTCTTACTGTCTATTTCACCTCAAATCATTTTGACTTCTGTGTTTTTCAGAGAGCAGTCTGGAATGATCTGCTGTACTGGCTGGTGGGTGGGAAGGAGCAGCAGGACCAGGACTGGTGTTTCTAAAGAAACAGAAGATTTTACAGAGCCCCAGGCCAAGCAAAACACTTCAGCATTCTGCCTGCCTCCCTCTCCCCAGCAAAACACAATGTGGGCTCTTCACAGCAGGCTTAGGGAGAAAAGCCAGTGGATTTCTTTGTCTCCCTGGTGTGTGTGGCACCAGGCTCTGCCAGACCACGAGACAAAGGCTTGGCAGTCATTGAACTGGAGAAAGGAAGTAATGAAAGGAGAGGAATTTAGGGTGGGAGGGGACAGAAGCTGCTTCTGCTGGCATGGGACTGTGCTCCCAGTCCCAGCACACAGAGATTCCCCAGCTCTGTGACATGGTCACTGTGTCCATTTCTGAACTTGCATCAGCCAGAGGTGAGCTGAGGTCCTCACAGGAAGCCTTGAATGATGCCTAGAAGCAGAAACACCAAGACACGGCTGGGAACTGGGTTGGTACTTGTGGCAGTTGTTGCAGGGAGATGGTGGGCCCAGTTTAGTGCCATGCACATAGGTCCAGAGGGTGATGTCTGCCCCAGGAGGGACCTGCTGCTGCTGCTGCTGCTGCAAACTCTCTGGAGTTGAAAACACTATGGTGCAATTTTTAGTCCAGCAGCATAACAATAGTTGGCAGGTAAGGTCCTGTGAACTGAGTCTCAGGTACTGGACTGCAGTAAAACAGAAGTTGCTTCTTTTAAAAGTTGAGGGTTTTTTAGGTTTCCTTTCTTCTTGGAAAGGAAGAAGATGTCTTTGGCAGGCAGAGCGCTCACAAGTAGCAAAAACAGAGCATTACCCTGGCTGCTGTGGTCTAAATCTCAGACACATAAATACTGATATAAAAATAATGCCCATGAGTTTGGCAGTTGTTTAAAAAGAACAGTTTCATAAATTAAACAGAATTTCTAAGGCAGGCAGGTTGTACAGAGACAAAAGAAATAAAATCCATCTTGCCACTTTAGGCATATATTAGAATTATTTGGAGATTTTGGCACTGGAGATGCCTACACAAGACTCATGTCAGGCATAGCCATTATGACTTTTTTTCTGCTTAACCCAAAAATAAGCAACAGGCCATTAATCCCTAAATACAATACCCATATGAGTGAACTTCTGGAGATCCCTTTGCTCATTTAAGCTGCGCAAGGAAGTGGCACAGCTCCTCCTAATGAGGACTGGTGGTATGAGATGTATATCAGAGACTTTGTCCTTCTGCTGTGCCACCCCCGGGAAGGCTCCAGCACTATAAGTTGTTCAGCCAAAATTCTGCTGAACACAGCCAGGGCTGAACCTGTGTGTGGTGTAACTGAGCTCTGGGAAATGCTGGTGACTGGTGACTGGCCACCAACTGGATTTAACTCCATTCACCACAGCTCTTTGGACCCAGCCATCCAGCCAGTTTTCACTCAGCAAAAAGCACACCAGTATAAGCCATGAGCAGTCAGTTTCTCAAGGAGAATGCTGTGGGGAACACTGGCAAGGGGATTTCTGAAGCCCAGGTAAATGTCTACTCCATTGGGCGTGTGTCCATCTTCATTAACCCCCTGCCTGACACTGCCACGAGTTGCTCTTCTTGCTGTTTGTTGCTTTCTACCCTCCAGCTTCTCCCCTTCCCTGATGGGCACCCCCCAGAAGAGTCACGTCCCTCAGGGCTGTGCACCAGCCTGCAAGGGACTCTGGTAGGAGGGGAAACTCACCACTTTTTCATTTAAATTGAAGTGTGTTTAATGCCCGTGGTGGCTGCCGGGGCTGGCAGAAGACTTTTGAACAACGTGACATGAACAACAGGTACATGCGGACAGAAGGTTTCCACTGTCCCCCCAGACAAAAGGGTGGTGTCGGTGTTGCTGGCTGGGTGACAGCCTTCTGAGGCCACCGTTATGCCACAAGGCCATTTGACTCTAGGGCAGGGCACGCCCCGGGACCTGGCACTGCTCCCCCGGTGGGCAGCAGGGTGGCGGCGGTGGCGGGGGAGAAGAGGGGACAGCGGGAGGACAGCGGGGGAGAAGAGGGGACAGTGTGGCAGAAGAGGGGACAGCGGGGTGGCCGCCCCCATACCCACGGCGCACCTGGGGGCTCAGTGCGTGTGGGCGGGGTTTGCTGATAAGGGGCGCGGTTTAGCCTGGGGGCGGGGCTATAGGACCTGCTCCACCGCCCCATTGGCTGCTGTTCGTGGGGCGATGTCGGCTCAGGGCGGTGCGGTCCGGTCCCGGAGCGGATGGGTTCGGGGACGGGAGCGGGGACGGGAACGGCGATGGCGGCAGCGGGCGGGTGAGTGCCAGCGTGGGGGTGACGGGCCGAGCGAGGG
>JAAWXA010000048.1:3090661-3114238 GCA_038090715.1 Florisuga fusca
CGTGCCGGCCGCCGGCCCGGGCGGCACGGCCCCGGAGGCTGCCCTCAAGGGGATGCGGTTCTACGCTGCCCTGCAGGCCGAAGACGGGCACTGGGCGGGCGACTACGGCGACGGGCACTGGGCGGGCGACTACGGCGGGCCCCTCTTCCTCCTACCAGGTAGGCTTGGCGGGGTGCTTGGCCGGAGCGGGCTGGGTGTGTGGAGTTTGGCTGCAGACCCGCCTCTCGGATCTTCTAGGGCTCCTCATCACCTGCCACACCGTCAAGATCCAGCTACCAGAAGGGGTTCGGAAAGAGATGGTGCGATACCTGCGCTCCGTGCAGCTCCCAGACGGAGGCTGGGGCTTGTGAGTAGCTACCAGCTGCTAGTGGTGGCACCTCCAAGGCGCAGCACTGACAGCTGCTGTCAAATCTGCCCAGGCTTGGGGAGAGGGACTTGGCAACTGTGACAGCTCTGGGTGGTCAGGATTGCTTGTGTAGCACTCCAGGTGCACCTTGTGCCACAGAAGTGGCAAGTCGGGCTGCATCCATCCCATCTGTGGGGCTGCATCCCAAAGCATTGTGTGTGACAGGGTAGTGCAGAGCAGTGTTTCTCCTGGAGTTTAGTTGAGTCTCCCCTTTTCTGCAGTCACCCCCAGCATCCCACTTTGCCCCAACAAAGCCAGACCCATGCAGTGGTTGGGTTGTGTCTTGATAAAGCTAATGGCTTGCACTGTCTCTGTGTTTGCGTGCAACAGGCATGTGGAAGATAAATCAACAGTGTTTGGCACAGCACTCAACTACGTAGCCCTGAGGATCCTGGGGCTCGAACCAGATGACCCTGATATGGTGCGGGCCCGTGTCAACCTGCACAGCAAAGGTCAGCTCCTCTGTGCCTGGCACAGTGACCGTGGGGTGGGTACAATGGTGAGAGATGTGAGGGCTGTGAGGAACATGGAGGGTTGCTGGGTACTGAAGGAACTGGGTCTCTTTAGTCTGGAGAAGGCTGAGGGTGGATCTTATCAACACTTACAAATACTTAAAGGGTGGGTGTCAAGAGGATGTGGCCAGTGTTTTTTCAGTGGTGCCCAGTGACAGGACAAGAGGTAACAGGCACAAACTTGGACATAGGAAGTTCCATCTAAACATGAGCAGGAACATCTTTACTTTGAGGATGGCAGAGCACTGGGACAGGCTGCCCAGAGAGGTGGTGCAGTCTTGGTCTCTGCCTTGGCAGAGAGGTTGGACTAGATGATCTCCAGGGATCTCTTTCAACCCCAAAGATGCTGTGATTCCGTGAACTGTTGCTCTTGCCTTGCCCCTTTCTTGGCACCTGCATTTTCAATTCAGGATGGGAAAATGTGTTGCATTTTTTGTATCATTGCCTGCTTGCCCTTTTCTGAGATGTGTCCCAGCCTGAGTGGTACACTCCAAAACATGGGGAGAAGTGGGCACTGCAATGAGGCAGAAAGCAAGGAGCTGGCTTGGTCATGTTAATCCTGAAAGCTGATCTCTCTATAGGAGGTGCTGTGGCAATCCCTTCATGGGGGAAGTTTTGGCTGGCTGTCCTCAATGTTTACAGCTGGGAGGGGATGAACACACTTCTCCCGGAGATGTGGTATGTGCAGAGGCAGAGGGTCTTGTCAGTCCTGCCACCAGAGCTCTTTCAGGAGGTGATGTTTGTTGGAATAACTTCATCTATGCCCTGGAACTGGCTGTGCCCTTGTTGTTTGTCAGCTGGGAGACCAGCAGCAAGGCCAGCCAGTGGGTGGGTGGCACTGAGGGGAGATGGCAGAGCTCATCCCTTTGCCCATGGGGTACCTGATACATCCACGTGCTCTCTGACTGCCACCAGTTATCTTCTGCTCTTGTGGCCAGCTAGAACTGGCTCTAGCAGCACAAGACAGCCACATGTAAGGGTGCCAGCTCTAACCCTCGCTTATGCACTGCTCAGTTACTCAGAGGGCCACTAAGTGCCAGAGAGGTAAAGTGTATACATTTTCCCTGGGGGTAACCAGGGGCTGCACAGGACCAAGGGCTGCTGGCCTCTGCCTTCAAAGTCAGGTGGGGAAGAGGGGGACCCCTGAAATGACTTCTCTCGGAGCTCAGGGTACTGCCTGCTCTGTGCCAGCTGGACCAGGAGCCATGTCTGCTGCTGATTCTGAGGAGGACCTGAGTGAGGCCAGGCTGTGTGTAGATTCCCTTCTCTTCTCCCACAGCTGTACCACCAGTAGCAGCAGGAGGCTTGGTCCAGGGGGTAGGGAAAGGCACATCCTGCTCCAGGCATCCCCTTGCCACCACATCATCTCTCCATGCTGCCCTCAGTCCTCCTGGTTCCTCACTGTAGCACCTTCTCTGTTGGGAACAGGCTGCTTCCAACATGGTTCCCAGCCCACCCATCGCGGCTCTGGTGTCACTGCCGCCAGGTTTACCTCCCCATGAGCTACTGCTACGCCACACGCCTGGCGGCAGAAGAGGACGAGCTCATACGGAGCCTGCGGCAGGTAAGGAGCTGATCCTGGGGGGCCCACTGACAAGGACATGTGGCTTCCTTAGGCCACCTGTGTCCTTGTGAGCCTGCAAAAGTGACAGCTCTCATACCTGCACAGTCTCACTGTCCAGGCAGTGGAACCAACATCCAGTGGAAAGCTGCCCCTAGGTGCCTGCTCCTAGATTTCCAGGCTGAAACCCTTTGTTTTCTTGTGCCAGGAGCTGTACGTGCAAGACTATGCCAGTATAGATTGGCCAGCCCAGAGGAACAAAGTGGCTGCTTGTGATGTGTACACACCACACAGCTGGCTGCTGGGGGTGGCCTATGGTGAGTGCTGGTGGTGCTAGCTGGGGCGGGAGGGCCATGGTCATCTGAGCTGGTGGGGGTGGATCTGAAGCTGCCTTGTACCATAGGGACTCTTTAGGGTCTACTGCCAGCTACTGGTGTATGCCCTGAAGCTGTGATGGAGACATGAATTGCGTGATCCTGGGACTTCTTCCTCCCTGAGAGCATGTGCCCAGGTCCTTGGGCCACTCTGAGCGGAGGAATTACCATGCTATCCTCAACTGGTTGTTACCAGAGGAGTGGGACTGCTACTGGAAATAAAGCTGACCACATGGCTTGGTTTTTCATTATGTGTCCCTTTCTTCTCATTGTAGGCATCATGAATGTGTATGAAGCCCACCACAGCTCCTACCTGCGGCAGCGAGCCGTCACTGAGCTGTATGACCACATCAAAGCTGACGACAGGTTCACCAAGTGCATCAGTATCGGGCCGGTAGGGCACTTGCTGTTGATCTTTTAAAAATCTTGCTCTTTGCTCTTTAGGGACAAACTTGTGCCCTACTAACATGAACTCAATCATGCTGAGTGATGCCTCTGATGGAGCTGTCAGGATCAGGCCCAGGACCATCTCTTAATGGCTTTGTGCTGGGTGGGAGGGATATATGTCTCAGACTGGAAGAACCCTCATCCAGAGTAGTGACCGTGTTGCTCTTGGCAGATTTCCAAGACAATCAACATGCTGGTTCGCTGGTTTGTGGATGGGAAGAACTCCCCAGCTTTTCAGGAACATGTTTCCAGGATCTCTGACTATCTCTGGTAAGTGCAGAGTGTGAGCCACCTGGCACAGCACAGGACTCTGATCCCTGGGGATGAGCACCTTGTGGCTCCCTGCCCTCTCCCTGGCACTCGCACTGCAGCACTGTCCTCTCTTCTCCTACAGGCTGGGTCTCGATGGCATGAAGATGCAGGTGAAGTGCTGTAGGAGATTGGCTGTGACTGAGAGGGTCACAGGGCTGTGACTGCCCCTGGTGTGCTGGGGCAGCCCATGGAATAATGGGATAGTTTTTTCACCCTAGGTGTGAGGTTCTGGCATCTCACTTTTGGTGCCTGGTGGCCTTGTCTGTCCCACTGCCACTTCCCCTGGCCGTGACAGGAGTGAGAGGTGTCCATCCTGCTAGTTTGCTTCTCTGTGGCTGTGAGATGAGGAGGCTCAAGTCCTCCATCCCCACAGGTTCTGCAAGAAGGGAAGGAGAAAGATAGGCCCCTGATACTCCTTGTAGTCTTAGCTATGCTTGTGTCATAGCCATTGTGTCCCTCTGCTCCTCACCACCAGCCACCTCTCCTGTCCTGGCAGAGAGGTGGACAGCTGCTTCAGCCTGCTCTGGGCATAGCCTGATGCCAGCACATCAGCCAGGATGCTGGATGATATAAAACGGTGATATGGAGTTAGGGGAGCTCATGGGGTAGTGCAGGAGGGATACGCTGCCCCCTAGACCCTAAAGCTGGGTCAGGCTGCTGCCAGCACATGCTCCTCACTGACCACATTCTCTCTTCCAGGGTACAAATGGATCCCAGCTCTGGGATACTGCCTTTGCCATCCAAGCCTTCTTGGAGGTAATGCTGCCTTGGTAAAAAAACTCTCTCCTGGCATGTCCCTGAGTTCCAGCAGCTCCTGCTGTGCATCCATCCTCTTCTGTGGTACTTCTGGCATTACATCTTGTGACTGAGCCAGGCACAGAATCACAGACTGATTTGGGTGGGAAGGGATCTTAAAGATCATATAGTTCCAACACCCCTGCATGGGCAAGGACTCCTTCTATTAGACCAGGTTGCTCACACATGTCTTCCCCCCATTCAGTGGGGACAGTGTGCAGATCTCTTTCTTCCCTCCATGGGGGCAGAGGCAGCTATGGTGGGCTTGCTTTTTGGAGGATGTATGACAGCCCTGGCAAGCCCCAAAGCTGATCATGCAACTATCTCTGGATGCTGCCAGCAGCAGTTGTTGGTTCAGCTCTCACTGTACAGGTTTGTGATGGAAAGGGTCAGTAGGGAGTTGCCACAACTCCATGCTGACTGTGCACCCCTGTTTCTAGGCAGAAGCCCAGAAGATGCCTGAATTTGTGTCCTGCCTCCAGAATGCCCATGAGTTCCTCCGGTTCACCCAAGTAAGTGGAACCAATTGATAGTGTCTTTGATGTGCTGGCTCTGCAGACTTGGCTGCTTTTCGGAGTCCTGTTGGATGTATCTGTTGCCTTCTGAAGAGCTCTTCTGAAGTGCTTAACTGGCAAAGTCCTAGGTACAGCCTCCTGTTTTTTGTTCCTTGTTGCTGGGAACCATCTTTGCATCTTGGAGAGGCCCTTGGACAGTCCCAGAGGTGTTTGGGTTGGTTGCCTAGGCTAAGAGAGACTGGAGAAACAGGAGCTTAGACTTCTTTTCTCTTTGTCCTGTCTGGTGCCTGCACATTTGAGGCAACCTTCTGGGAAACCAAGACTCCTTGGCTGGTGTCTACGTGAGCTCACTGTCACCATCAACTTGGTGCAGATGCAGTCAAAACTCTTGCTCATGATGCTGCCAATGGGAGCATTGAAAGCAGGTTGCTCCCTGTCAGGAAAGCACCCAAAGAGGGGATTTGAGCAACCCTTGATGAAACCAGGGCAAAATATGATTTCTTTTCAGCACTTCCTGCTCCAGAGCTGATTTTTTTCCCTCTCTGCCTCCCTCAGTAGAGGACAGATGGCACCAAGCCCCACAGGGTTCTGCATCTATGATAGTTTTAGCCTGTGGTCCTGCAGTCAGACACCTGCAACATGCCTTCACTTGTTTTTTGTCTTCTGCAGATCCCAGAGAACCCACCCGACTACCAGAAATATTATCGCCACATGAACAAGGTACGGTGGCTGGAACTGCTCTCTAAAGAACTTGTGAATGGGGCAGGGATTTGGCCAGAGGGGATGGGAATGAGGGGCAGCACCTCCCACCCTTACAAGGACAGAACAGGTCAGGGGAAGTTGCTGAGTCCTTCTGACATCTTTCCAGGGTGGCTTCCCCTTCAGCACTCGAGACTGTGGCTGGATTGTAGCAGACTGCACAGCAGAGGGGCTGAAGTCAGTGATGCTGCTGCAGGAGAAGTGTCCCTTCATAGCCAAGCTTGTCCCTCCTGAGCGCCTCTTTGATGCTGTGAATGTGGTGAGTGCTGCAGACATGAGGGCTGAGGAAAATGTGGGCAGCCAGATTGAGCTAAAATAAGAGAAGTCGAGGCCCCATGAGTTGTTAGATCACAGAATCATCCAGGTTGGAAATGACCTCTGAGATCATCAAGTCCAACCCTTGATCCACTAGCACTGTGGTTACTAGACCAGATACTAGATCTGGTATGACTAAGGTGGTACAAGGCCCGTGTCCTGCTACAGCAACTGCACTCACTGTGATGTGGTGCTACACGTGTGACATGATGCAACCTGATGGTCCAGATTGGTCCCACCTGTCAGTGTGGGCCTGGGCTGTCTGACAACCCCATGGACTGGTGGGTCTGACATTGTCATCTCACCTAGCCTGGCACCAGCCTGGGGCAGTGCTGCCCGTGAGCTAGTCCCAGTCCCTCTTTCTGCTTCTCTGGGCAGTTGCTGAGCATGAGGAACTCAGATGGAGGCTTTGCCACATATGAAACCAAACGAGGAGGCCACTTACTGGAGCTGCTGAACCCCTCGGAAGTGTTTGGTAAGCGGAGATGATCATCTTGTCCACCTTGAAGGGACACAGTGAGTGCCTGGCTTCATCCCAGATCCCTCTGGGGGATAAGTGTGCCTTGGGTCCAAAGTTGGCAGTGTGTTGGCAGAGGGTCCCCAGCAGAGGGGCCATGGCACTCATGTCCTTTGCCTGTTGGCAGGTGACATCATGATTGACTACACCTATGTGGAGTGCACATCGGCTGTCATGCAGGCTCTGAGACACTTCCATGACAAGTTTCCTGAGCACAGAGCACCAGAGATCAGGTAAGGCCCTGAGTTAAGAGACGGGCTACAGTGTCCCATCCTGCCTGCCGTGGCCTCTGTTGGCCAGGTGTCTTGCCTGGACCTCTGCATTAGCATGGAGCAGCCTCTGTGCTGGCCTTTGGTGTGTGCACAGCTGGGGTGCTGGTGATTTCTCCAAACCAGAGTCCCCCAAAGGAGACTAGGACTTCCCAAGTAGCAGGGCATAGACTGTCTGGGGTCAGGCTGAAGGAAATTGATGAAGATGCCTGCCTCTTGACTTAGCAGTTGCCTTGATCTTGCAGCCAGCAGTAGGCTGTGTCTCTTTTGTGCTGGCACGAGGTAGAAAAGCACCGAACTGGTGCACTGTTTGAGCTCCTGAACAACATGGCTGCCTGTCTGTGTGCTCTAACAATGGGACCCATCAAAGCCTTAGAGGCACTGATGGATGCCCCTGGTGAAGCAGCCACTGAGTTTGAGCTGCTTCTGAAGTGGATGTCTTTTTCCCTGCCCAGAGAGACTCTACAGAAGGGCCTGGATTTCTGTCGCAGGAAGCAGCGAGCTGATGGGTCATGGGAAGGGTAAGTGGTGTTCCTGGTGCCCCTTTTTCCCCTGGCTTGCCCACTGTGAGAGGGACCAGGATGGCAAACATTCCTGGCTGGCAGGATCTGTGAGAAGGGCAAGTAGGGGCTGATCTTCATCTGGCTCCTGTGCTTTGCTCTGCTGTCCTTTCCCTCCAGCCCAAGCTGAGCAGGGAGAAAAGGACAAGCCCTGGGGGCGAAGGTGGCTCCAGGTCCTCTGCTCCCAGGGTGTCTGGGTGCATGTGCTGGTGGGAGTGGGTATGGTTGGGTCACAGGGGAAGAGAGGCTGCAGCTCTGTGCCTAGCTCTGCTCTTGCTGGTGTCATATCCTGCCCCTGCCTGGGGCCTGGCACCCCTGACAGGAACACTTTCCCTTTTCTCCTAGGAGCTGGGGAGTTTGTTTCACCTACGGCACTTGGTTTGGTCTGGAGGCATTTGCCAGTATGCAGCACATGTACCGTGATGGGTGAGAATGGGCTGTCTGGTCCCTCTGGCCATACCTAGCTCTTGGATGGGGCAAGACCCTGTGGCAGGGCTGGGTGGGTGCCCTGGTTGCACATGGGCTCTCCTGCCCCAGGAACAGGTCATCCCCAAAGTTGTGCATGCATTATAACCTGAGTCTTCATCTCCAAGAACCATAGAATGGGGTTGGGGTGTTGGAAGGGACCTTAAAAGTCATCTAGTCCAAACTCCTACAGGGAGCAGGGACATCTCAACTAGATCAAGTTGTTTAGAGTGCAATCAAGCCTGACCTTGAATTTCTCCAGAGATGGGGTCTTCACCACTTCTGTGGGCAACTTGAGACAGTGTTTTACCACCCCCATAGTAAAGAACTTCCTCATGTCTAACCTCCTCTCTTCCCATTTAAAGCCATTACCCCTTGTCCTATCACTCCATGCCCTTGTAAAAACTCCCTCCCCAGATTCCAGTAGCCTGTTCAGGTTTTGGATGGTGCTAAGGTCTCCCTAGAGCCATTTTTCCAGGATGAACAATCCCAACTCTTTTGGCCTGTCCCCATAGCAGAAGTGCTCCAGCCCTCAGATCATCTTCATGGTCTCCTCTGGACTCACTCCAACAGGTCTTGGGGCAGCCCTGGCCATGGTCATGGCAGAACACAGCTCCTGTTTGCACCTGGGAAACATGGATGAGGATGCAAGGACTCCCTTGTTCCCAGCCCTCTCTGATCCTTTGCCCCATCCTCACAGGGTTGCGTGCCGAGAGGTGGTCCAGGCCTGCCAGTTCCTCCTCTCCAAGCAGATGGTGGATGGGGGATGGGGAGAGGACTTCGAGTCGTGCGAGCAGCGTGTCTATGTGCAGAGTGCCACATCACAGATCCACAACACATGCTGGGCTCTGCTGGGACTCATGGCTGTCAGGTAGGAGCAGTCCTCACCCTTCAGCCATCACCTTGCCCCAAGTGCTCAATGAGTTGGCACATGCCTCCTGGGTTTTGTGACAGGGCTTGCACATATCTGGTGTCCTGGGGATTGTGAGGGGCCTTCCCAAAGCATGCAGTATACCTAGGACAAGATCAGAGCAGGCTGGAGGTGATGGGGTTCCCTGGGCACATGGATGGGGGTTTGCAGGTGGTTTGAATAAGATGGCTGACATCTCCCTCATGCTTTGCAGGTACCCTGATATCAACATTCTGGAAAGGGGCATCAAATTGTTGATTAAGAAGCAGCTGCCCAATGGAGACTGGCCTCAGGTACATCTTTTCTCTGGTCTTTCCAAAGGAGTTCCCTCATGTGGCAGGTGTCCTGGGCACTGTGCAGCCATTGCAGTGGTGTGCTGTCCCTTACTGGCAGGGAATCCACGTGCCTTTTGGTGGGGGACTTCAGGAAGGCAATGAGCTTAGTACCACATCCTGGAGCATAGTGTGGACAAGTGTTATGACCAGGGGCTGAGGGAACTGAGGGTGTTTAGCCTGGAGAGGAGGAGGCTGAGGGGAGACCTTCTTACTCTCTACAACTACCTGAACGGATGCGGGACCAATGAGTTGTGGGTCTATTCTCATGAGTAACAACAGGACAAGAGGAAATGGCCCCAACTTATGTTAGGGGTGGTTTAGGTTGCATGTTAGAAAAAACTTCTTCACTGAAAGGGTCATAAAACACTGGAATAGGCTGCCTGGAGTGGTGATGGAGTCCCCATCCCTGGAGGTGTTTAAAAGATGTGTAGGTGTGATGTTTAAGCACTGGACTCGGTAGAGTTGGGTAGATGTTTGTTAGAGTTAGGTTATGGTTGGGCTTTATGATCTTGAAGGTTTTTTTCCAACCAGAACGATTCTGTGATTCTGTATCACACTGTGGGGTCCCCTGTCACCCATTCTATCTTGCTCTCTTTCTCTCAGGAGAACATTGCTGGGGTGTTCAACAAGTCGTGTGCCATCAGTTACACCTCCTACCGCAACGTCTTCCCCATCTGGACACTGGGGCGTTTCTGCCGCCTGCATCCCCACAGCCCCCTCGCTGGGCAGCTGCAATCCAGATCCTTGGCTGGGGCAGGGAAGAATCTGATAGAGACTTTGTCTGCCTGACCCCAGGACACTGCAGGGGCTGTGGCCTCTGACGTGTCCTAGATAACAGCTGATGATGATCTTAACACGTGAACCGCTGCCTCTGCCAGGGAGGAGTGCTGCTATGGTGCTGCAGGGTCTCTGCTTTCTGTTGAACCTCTTCTAAAAATCCACTTTTGGACATTTTTTTCCCCCAGGTAAAAAGGTATTTTTTCCCCTGTCACTCCCTGACAGGCTGGGGAGTGAATTGTCTGTTCAGAGCAGTTTGGAGACCTAGGAGAAAGCTGCCGAGCTGGGCTGTGTTACATGTTCAGATTCTCCTTCACCCTGGGAAGAGCCAGCCTGTGCCTCTGACTTCTCCTGCTCTCCAGGCTGGCTTCAACAGGAGGGTGGGATTTGGTGCCCAGTGTTGCCATGGGGTACACTGCTCAACCTCTGCTGAGCTGGGCCTTGGAAGCACTCTCTGTTCTCCCTGGGTCTGGTGGGAAAGAGGACTGTTCTGTATCCCAGCTCATGGCACCAGACATCCCCCGGCCCCACGGGTGAAGCCACCAGCATCATTCCTGCTTTGAAAAAGGGGAAAGTGAGGCAGAAAGCACTAAGCATTGGGACACCACCTGCATCCCTGCAGGTGCCCCTTGGTCAGGCCACGGGACAGGTGGGCGTTCACATTGGGCATCCTGTTGAACAACGTGTCAATAAATTCCTAACAGTTTTGTTGCAAGTGGAATTTAACTGTGTTGTGATTCTTATGGGCTGCCTCAGGGTGTGTCCCAACCAGAGGGGAGCTTGGGGGTCACCTAGCACCAGCAGTAAGGACACAGTCTCCACCAAGAACCAAGCTATGAGCTTGACTGCAGAGAAATGTAGTCAAGGCAGCAGATGCCACCCACTGCTCATGCCAACAAGCCCTGTGTGCAGCTGACACCACTCTCTCTTGGGCTCATCACCTACCAGGACCCCCCACCCCACACTTAAGTAATATTCTCTCTTACTGGTATTTAAATCATATGGGTTTGTGTTCTCATTGGGGTTTTTTTGCACATGGAGCTGGGTTTTGCAGTTTCCTCTGTTGGTATGGCTGTTTTAGTTGTCCTTGAACCCCTTTCCAAAACAGTCTTCATGAGTTTAAGGAGACTGTTTTTTTCCTCAGGAAGCTAGACTTGTTGCTTCTTGAGGTCTGTGGCAGTGTGCTTTGCCAGCAGTGTGACCAGAGCCTCACCACAGAGAGCACCAACGTGCCTTGGTTTCTATGGTCAGCACAAGACAGAATCCTTGTTCCTGAAGAGAATGTGAAAGCTAGTTTCTGGGCAGGAGGTAAAAGTCATCGGATTTTAGGTCTTGGTGGTGCCAGTAAATGCTTTAAAGTTTTTCTGCAGCCTCCTGTGGTTTGAAGCCTGCTGGCTATCAGGTCCTTTATTTTTTTTTTTTTTCAGGCAGGTCACTAGTTGAGCTGGGACAGTGACATGACTTTGTTAAAATGACAATCTTGGGGCACTTTAGGGGATCATGACTCAAAGGACAGGCTGTGCATGAGCTGGGAATCTTGGGTTCTCCACCACCCATTCCAGTTCAGCATGACAAAACCTGAAGGGCTTGGATATCCCTGAGGGGGTTCTGACTGTTCCCTTGTCCTGAGGAGGAGTAGGACAATCAGCCTGTGCTATCCATGCTATCCAAGCTGTTCATGGCATAGCAGGAGCGAGTTCTCACCTGCAGTCATGGTTGCTACAGCTGTCACGTTGAAGAGACAGTGTTGACACCTAGTAGGGTGATGGGTACATGGGACACAGCCCTAAGGCAGGGCCTGCTCCCGCAGGGGGACAGGCAAAGGGACGGGCAGCGGGGCAGGCGGTGGGAGGGGGAAGGTGGAAGGAGAGACAGGGGGATCAGGCAGAGGAACAGGCAGAGGGGCAAGCAGAGGTGCAGGCAGAGGTTCAGGCAGTGGGGCAGGAAGAAGGACAGACAGGGGGACAGACAGAGGTACTGGACCGGGATAAGATAAGGGACTGGCAGCAGGCCAGGCAGAGGAGCAAGCAGAGGGACAGGCAGGAGGGTCAGGCAGAGGAACCAGCAGTGGGGAAGGATGAGGGACAGGCAGAGAGATCCGCAGAAGGGAACACAAGGGGTCAGGTGGTGGGATGGGCAGAGCGGGGAAGACAGACAAGCAGAGGGGATGGCAGAGGGAGCGGCGGGGAGTCAGGCAGAGCAACAGGCAGCGAGGCGAGCAGAGGAGCAGGCAGAGGGACCGGCAGGGGACAGGCAGCGGGGTAGGATGAGGGACAGGCAGAGACACCAATAGAGGGACGGGCAGGGGGTCAGGTAGAGGGACAGGCAAAGAGCTTGGAAATGGGTCAGGCAGCCGGGAAAGCAGAGGCAGAGGCAGAGGGGCAGACAGTGGTGTAGCTGGAGAAGCCGTCGGAGAGCCCGGCAGCGGGATCACGTGCTGCCGGCGGCGGGCACACCTGTGGCTGCGGGATTCCCTCCGCCGCCGCTTTCCCTTCACCGTTTCGGAGCCGCGGAGTTTCCTGCCAAGCTGAAAGCGCGATCCCTGCGGGCAGGGGTATAAAAGCCGGGGCGATGGGACGACAGACAGCACGGCCAGAAGAGCGAAGCATCTGCCCAGGACCCAGCCGAACCGCCTCTTGCCGCCCCAGATCCGAGAACCCATCGCAACCGGACCGCAACCCGGAGCCCCTCGGACCCCGGTTCCCGCTGGACACAATGCTGCTCCTCCACCTCCTCCCTCTGCTGGCGACCACCTTGGGGGCCCCCCTGCTCCAGGGAACCCCAGGACAGAGATGCGGCCTCTCCCGGTACCGGTTCCTGCCGCCCCAGGAGCTGCGAGCTGTGAAGAGGATGAAGGAGCAGTTTGTGAGTCACGGGGGCACCGAGTGGGCTGTGGGCTGTGGGCTGGCTGGAGGGTGTGTGGGGGGTGCCGAATTCGAGACCCTGAGGGACAAGGTGGGTGATTTCTGTGGCAGTTTGGGGACGATGGTGCTGCTTTCATAGGACGTTTCAGGACCAGAAAGATGCCTGGCCACATTCTAACCATATTTCATCACAGCATCATATCACAGAATGGTTTGGGTTGGAAGGGACCTTAAAGGCCAAGCAGTTCCAACCTCCCCCTACCCCCACCCCCCACCCTGCCCCAACCCTGCATGGGCAGGGACACTTCCCATTAGACCAGGTTGCTCCAAGTCCCATTTAACCTGGCCTGGAAACACCCCTCAAGGCTGGCTGAGGTTGTACAATGTCACCCAAAGTCCAGGTGACAGTTTTCCAACCACTCTCTTGGTCCATGCCTGCAGGAGGACATCATGCTGCTGTCAGACCACAGATGCCACACCAAGCTCTTCTATCGGAAATGGAACCCAGCAGAGCTGTCGGTAAGAGCAAAACAATTCCTGATGAAGGGGGTATATGCCCCTTCTCCCACCCTAGTCAGCAGATCCTACCCCCATGCACACCCCCTGGGCAGGTCTTTGAGACCCCCCCATCCTCCAGCCCTGGTGCTTTTCGCCCCTCACTGGGCTACTCCCACCCACAGGTGCCTGACCGAGTGATGCTGGCAGAAGCTGAGCTGGACCTGGCCACCTCCATGCTGGAGCTCCCTGCAGCCCCCACCTTTGCTGAGACCCGCCAGCGGCCCTTGGACTTCCTTGCCCAAGCCCAGGAGGACCTGCGAAGCTGTGTGAGTGTCCCCCTTGCCCCAGATGCCCAGCCCCGTGCTGACCCCAGTGCTGGTGGCCAGTCTTTATACAGCCACTCTCCTTGCAGATGGCCACAGAAGCTCCTCACCAGCCCTCCAGGAGACTGAGGAACTGGCTGCAGAAGCTGCAGACAGCCAAGGAAACAGTAAGTCAGGCCAACAGGACTGGGGGGGGTTTGGAGGGGTGCAACTGCACCCCACGCCACCTCCAGTGCTAACCACACCTTCTCAAAACACGTGGACATGGCAGTCCAGGACATGGTTTAGTGGGCAGGGTAGCATTAGATTGTTGGACTTGATGATGTTCAAGCTCTTTTCCAAGCTTAATGTTTCTATGATTCTCCCCACCACAGGAGACTACCAGCTGCCTGGAGGCCTCCGTCATCCTCTACATCTTCAAAGTGCTGAATGACCTGCAGTGTGCAGCCTTGGGGGAGCAATGCTCCTAGCCCCCCCACCAGCCCCCGAAAGGGGTCCTAGGACTGGGAAAAATGAGCTTCCATGCATCGCTGGACGGTGTTTCCTACTTAAGTGTTTTTTCTTATGTGGACTCAACCTTTTTTTTTTTCAGAGTGTTTTAAATTATTAGATTATTAGGGTTTATTGCAAGTTTATAAATGGCTTGGGAGGAGGTACCAAACTGCCATTCCTGAAGGATGCTGTTCCATGGGGGTGAATGTATTTATCAGTTATCTTCATTTTGCTGGGTTTCAAAACTGACTGTTTTTAAGGAAATATATATTTTTACTGCTATTTATTAGAGTATATTTTGTATATTTACTTGCATAAGTTATTTTTTATATGCTATTTGATATGAAAAATAAAATAGATACTATAAGCAGATACCTTGTGCTTTTACTCCATTTTGTTACAAAGCAAGTTATGGGGGAGTGGTGGGAAGTGGTGAGTTAGGCCCCAGAGGCAAATTTGGAGGAGTTGATAATTAACAACCCTTCAACACATCTGCTGTTTTCTGGGGGTGCACCCTAACTGCCCCTCCACTCCCAGGGTTTACCTTTGGGGACAGATTGATTGATGCTTTTGTGGCCAGGGCTGTCCCTGCTTGCCACCTGTTTCCAGAACGGATGGCTGTGTTGGGTGATGCCCACCAGGGCATGAAGCCTGGTGGATACATGCATACCAGTAGAGACAGGGCATGCCTCTAGAAAAGCACTGCTCCAGAAGGACCCCGTTTTTAATGCTTGTATTTGTTAAGAAACTGCTGGCTTCAAGGAGTCCAAGCAAGCAAGAAAATTTCTTGCACAAGGTTGGGTGACCAGCATGGACATGCTGCACCAACTCATGGCAGTGGACTGGGACCCCTGGACATTGTCCAGTCCACTCTAGCAGAGTCAGCTAACACATTGCACAGGACATTTTCCAGTTCTACATATCTCCAAGGGTGGAGACTCCACAGCCTTTCTAGGCAGCCCATGCCAGTGTTTGACCACCCCTCACAGCTGAAGTGTTTTCTTGCAGTCAGATGGACTTTTATACATTTCAGGTTGTACTTATTGTCTACTGACCTGCCAGTAGGCACCACCAAGAGTCCCTAAGCCTACTCCAAAAGGTATAGGCTGGGTCTCTCAGCCTTTGCTCATAGGAGCTCCAGACCCCTCTTCATAACTCTTTGCAATAGGTCCATGTTTCTCATAGAGAAGCCCAGAACTGGACCCAGCACTCAACAGGCAGCCTCACCAGTGCTTATTGAAGGAGAGGTATCACCTCCCTTGATCTGCTGGAAACTCTCCTCCTGATGCAGCCCCAGATACCATTCAGCTTCTTTGCTGCAAGGGCTCATGGCTAACCTGGTGTCCACCAGAACCTCCAGGACTTTTTCTGAAAAGCTGTTTTCCAGCCAGTTAGCCCCCAGCATGTCCCAGAGTCTGGGGTCAGTCCCCCCTAGATGCAGGACTTTGTACTTCTTGAATAGGATGATGTTCCTTTCAGCCCATTTCTCAAGTCTGTCAAGGGTCTTCTGGATGGCAGCTCAAACCTCTGGTGTGTCAGCCATTCCTCCCCGTTTGGCATCAACAGTGAACTTGGTAGAGTGCTGGTGCACTCTGCCTCACCATCCTCACCATCCAGATTGTTAGCAAAGAGGTTCAGCAGGACTGGTTGTGACTCACAGGATCCATCTACCCCTTCTTGAACCCTTCCCCTGTCACATCCCAGAGAGCACAGATCTTTCCTGGAAAACCACAGTGGAGGTGGAGAGAAGCAGAGGCAGCCAGACATCGAGCAGTGTGGCTTAGGCAGCAGCCCAGGACAGTGCTGGAGACATGCTTGAGTCACCCATGGGGTCCTGGAACATCATCATAACCCCCCAGGACCCAGCTTCTTTGGTTCCTCTTCCTTGTTGCTGTGGCTTTGAACTCTCAGTTGTCACTTCTGGTTGGTGAAATAAAGCAAAGCCTCATCTCTTCCTGCAGACAAAAGGAAATCCAAAGGCACCAAAGAAGTGAAAGCCAAGCAGGGAAACTGGGGCACTTGGGGCAGATGAAATGAAGGGTTGAAGATCTCCTGGCCACCTTTCTCCCACATTGGCACCTCACTTGCCACTACGTTGGAAGAGCTGCATGGATGCTGACAATGGATCCTCCCCCACCCCGGATCCATGTGGCCCAGCATTCCAGAGCCACTCCAACATGCAAGAAATCCCAGGTGCAGGGGTGATTCCCGGTGCCAAAAGGAAAGTGAAAATAGACAGGGCTAGGGGCAGGTGAGGCATCAGGTGAAGCAATCAGCCTCTGACTCACAGGTGAGGAAAAGCCTTGGCCACAAGCCAGCCTGCTGGAGGGGGGACAATGACAAGCTCAGGTTGCTCATTCTCCTACTACTGTGGGAGCCCATCAACACATTTGGGAGAAATCTGCTTGTGCTCAAGTTGCTGGTCTTGGAGAAGAAACAAGTGGAAAAATAAAAACCAGAAGTGCCCCCAAAATCCAGCTTACAAAAAAAAAAAAAAAAAATTAAGTGATGGAGTTGGAGTGCCTATGGCCCATTTGCAACAGGGTAGGTGCCCTTCACTTGGTGGCCATCACTGGAACCATCCCACCAGTCTGGGCAGTTAGTACCAACAAAGCCCTTCTAGCCCCATTACATGGCCCAGAAACCTCTGCCTCTCAGGGCATGCCATCTGCAGCACTCACTGTGATGGTCTGTGCCACCCTGTGCTGCCAACACTGTGGGAAGTGTGCTGGTGATGCAGTCCCCAGTGTTACATCATGACCAGTCACCTGTGTCATCCCAGAGGATGCACTGGCTGTCCTCCTGCCACTGGGAAGGAAAGGGCTGGTAATTACAAATTAATCACTGAGCAAATTTAAGCAAACCTCCCAGCTGTGTCACCTGCTGCAGTCCTGGGCACAGAAAGCTCCAATGCTTCTTCAGGAGGTGGCCAACCACCAGCCCTCTCCCCACCAAGGAAGGAAGGTTCTTATCAGTGATGCTTACGCAACTGTAACCTGCAGCCAGTTCAACCTCTTCATCAGTGAGTTTCAATAGCAATGGACCTAGTGCCATCACTTCATGATGTCTTCTCCAACACAAGGACAGAGACCAGCCTTACATCAGCCCTGGGCTTTCTTCCCCATAGTTGCCCTCCTGGGACACCACCCCCCTGAAAGACCCTAAAGCCTTTCTCCTCACCTTGGGAAAGCCCAGCTAGCACTCAGTGACCCCAGCTGATATAAACCCAGGGTGAAGCACCTTCACAAGGTAAAGGAGGCTCAGTCTTTGCACACATGGCAGAACCACACCCAAAAGTTCCAGGACCACGACTGAAGCCCCTCCAGCCCCTATAAACCTCCTTCCAGATGCTCTTCCCATGGGAAGGGCAGAGGCATCGCTTCCCTCTTCATAAGACCGAAGAGTAACAGAGTGAGGCTGTGGCCTTCCCTGTGGCACCACGGCAGCCCTCTGGACAGGGGCAGGAATTTATTATCCCTGGCAGTTATTCCCACCCCAGCAGGCACTCTACAGCCTCTCAAATAAAAAGGAGGAACCACAAGCAATTTGTTTATTTTTTTAATGCCATTAGGAATTAAGAAACACAGCAAGTTTCTCAGCTGTTACTTTGATTCTCATCCCCACACACAACTTCAATCACCACCAGTTTGAAGCTGGACCCTTCCCATGCTGCAGGCACAGTACTGGGCAGACAGAAGGACCAGTGTTAATAGAAAGCAGAGAGCAGGCACAACCCCCTGCCTCTTTTCCACAAAGGATCAAAAGTTCAATCTGCAAAATCAGCACCAATCTTCTCAAGGAATAAGAGTGGTCATATTTTCCCTCCTCTTCCAACACCAGGAGTAGGGCTTCTCACAATCCCTTACACCCCAGTACACAGACATGCCTCACCCAGAACTCCATTGGGGTTTCACGAGAAGAAACTCCCATTGTATCCAGCATCCTGAAATCAGAAACAGAGGAAAGGTCTTTCTCCATCCAGCTGGCTTCCACCCACGTGGGGTGATATCCACAACCAGATACAAGTCTCTTCCACCCAATGCAAAAAGGTCTCAATGGCAGATGCAGGAGGCAGCAATGCATCCACAACACATGCACAAGGGTTCTTCTGGTCAATGAGCCAACTAGGGCCTGGTGGATCCCTACCCTTCCCTCCCCAGCTTGGCAGAAGGCACCTGTCACACATCAGTTAAGACACAACTGCCAGTGTTTCCCCCCCCCCTCTGCTAATCAAGAAACAAGAGACCTCTAGCACGAAGCTTCCATGGATACGTAAGTACAACAACACCACCATACAGCCGCATGGAGTTAAAGTTTAAATCAGCTGACTCAAATCAAGGTCAAATGTGCTGCAAGAAGCTGAGGCTCTGCTGTTCAACCTCTCTGACAAACACCCACCCACACCTGGGAAGAGGAAGGAGTGCAATAATGCACAGCTCACTGATGGCTTTGAAGGGTCCCTAGGATTTCAGTCTTCATTCACTACAGATGAGGGGTCTTCCATGTCCTGCTTGTTTTCCCAAGCAGTTTTCTTACCTCTTTTCTGTGTCCTGGAGGAGGGATTTGGCACCTTCAGGGTCATTCTTCAGAAGAACTTGATATTGAGAAACAGACTCTAGGTAACCAACCACACCAGCAACTGTCATGGGAATTTTGTCATAGATATCAGTGATTCTAGAAGGGAGACAGGGAAGTAAAGAGCAGTGGCAAGTTCAACCTCAAAGTCAGTGGAACAAGCGTAAGAGAAGGTTGAGGTGATGGTGAATACAATTCCTGATGTTAAAGGTCCAAGAGATAAAAATACCATCTGATTATGGCATTTGGTGTGCCAGGAGCTCTAACCAATGCACTACTGGACAAGATGGTCCCAGGGACCACCTAACACCATCTGACTTGAATAGCCCTTTCAAGCCTGCAGAGCCCATTCCCCTTCAGCAGCCAGGACACCACCATCTCTGCACCACCACTACCAAAGCATCCTTTCTGCCTGCAGAGTCAACCCCTGTCCCATGCCTTGGTGAGGAAGCAGGGACTGGAGGGTTGGGGCAGGTTCTTCTACTCCATTTTTCCCCCTTCACCCATTAAGTGATCTGCACAGAGGCCTGAAATTACCAAACCACCAGCTAAAACAATCTAACCAATTCTGCCTTAAGTAGGAAAGGCCTTTACACACTTGGTGGCTTAGCACACAGCCACATGAAATCCATGGGGTTGTAGCCTGGGGGTGCAGCCACACAGCTCTGCCACAAGGCAAAGGCATTTGCTGAAACCTTTGGTTAAACAGCCCCGTGGCAGAGCTGAGACACCACCTTTCCCCCCCTTGTCCTACACCAAGAGATTTCTGTGTCACCTCTTCTTGTCCGGGAATGGCAAGGCCTCAAATATCTCTTTGTAGTTTTCCATGACGTGTTTTACTTTATTGTGCGAGTGTTTGGAAAGCACATCCCAGACCTGTAAAGACAGCAGATTGAAGAACAAACAAAACCACTTGAAGCTTTCAATTTCCACTTAACTCAGGCTTGCTCTTTTGCCTTTAGTCCTAATGTCCCCGTCTCTCATCATGCAGCCAGCTCCAGCACTGCCTGGGAGCCACTAAATCCCCAGCTTGATGTTGTCCCTATATTTAACCACCCCTCTGCCCCAGCCTACAACAGGAGTCCTCCAGTTGTACCCCCAAGCCAAGCACTTTCCTCTCTGCATCTAAGTACTAAACTTTTCTCCCTGCCTAAACCAGGAGGGGAAGCCCTGAGGTTTAGGTTTCATCACCTCACCTCCTTGTAGATTTTGGTCAGCTTTTCTGAGCAGTTTCCATAGTGCAGACTCATGTCCAGGGTGTAGGTGCTGATGGCCACACAACCACCTGGCTTAATGACTCGATTTGCTTCTCTCATGAACTTCTCAATATCAAACCAGTGTGCAGCTGTAAATGCAGCCAGGAGGTCCACTGAGGCATCCTCAAAGGGCAGCTCCTCTGCAGGGCACACACTGAAGGGGTGAAAGGGAAAACAGGCAGGGTATGATAGAGTCAGAGTTAGGAGATAGAGTCAGACACAGAATAATTTTCAGGTTTGAAAGGGACTTTTAGTGTTACCCAGCCACAAACCCAGGGAGCCCACCTCCCACTAGATCATGTTTCTCAGAGCCCCATCCAGCCTGGCCTTAAAAACTTCCAGGGATGGGGCTTCCACCACCTCTCTGGGCAACCTGTGCCAGTGTCTCACCACCCTCATGGTGAAGAACTTCTTCCTAACATCTAATCTAAATCTCCCCTCCTCTAGTTTCAATCCATTCCCCCATGTCCTATCACTACCTGGCAGCCTAAAAAGTCCCTCCCCAGCTTTCTTGTAGCCCCTTCAGATACTGGAAGGCCTCAATAAGGTCTCCTTGGAGCCTTCTCCTCTCCAGACTGAATAACCCCAACTCTCTCAGTCTGTCTTCACAGGAGAGCTGCTCCAGCCCTCTGATCATCCTCGTGGCCCTTCTCTGGACACACTCCAGCACATCCATGTCCCTCCTGTAACAGGGGCTCCAGAACTGGATGCAGCACTCCAGGTGGGATCTCACAAGAACAGAGCAGAGGGGGAGAATCCCCTCCCTGGGCCTGCTGGCCACACTTCTCTTGATGCAGCCAAGGATCCCGTTGGCTTTCTGGGCTGCAAGTGTGCACTGATGGCTCATGTTGAGCTTCTCATCCCCCAGCACCCCAAGTCCTTTTCCTCAGGGCTGCTCTCAAGCCACTCACTGCTCAGCCTGTATCAGTGCTTGGGATTGCCCCGACCCAGATGCAGGACCTTGCACTTGGTCTTGTTGAACTCCATGAGGTTGGCATGGGCCCACCTCTCCAGCCTGTCAAGGTCTCTCTGGATGGCATCCCTTCCCTCCAGCGTGTCAGCCACACCACACAGCTTGGTGTCACCAGCAAACTTGCTGAAGGGGCACTCAGTGCCACCATCCATGTCACTGAAAAAGATGTTGAACAGGACTGGTCCCAAGACTCATCCTTGAGGGACTCCACTTGTCACTGGTCTCCATTTGGACACTGACACACTGACAGCCACTGCTTGGGTGTGGCCATCAAGCCAGTTCTTAATCCACTGAGCGGTCCATCCATCAAGCCCATGTTTTATCAGCTTGGAGAGCAGGATGTTGTGTTGGACTGTGTCAAAGGCTTTGCTCAAGTCCAGGTAAAAGATGTTGGTTGCTCTTCCCTTGTCTATTGATGCTGTGACCTTTTCATAGAAGGCCACAAGGTTTGTCAAGCATGATTTGCCCTTGGTGAAGCTGTGTTGATTACACCCAATCACCTGTTCATTATTTTTCTGCTTCAGCAGTGCCTCCAGGAGGATCTGCTCCATATCTTACCAGGCACAGAAGTGAGACTGACTGGCCCTGGATCTTCCTTCTTTCCCTTTTTGAAAATAGGGGTTATGTTTCCCTTTTTCCATTCAGTGGGGACTTCACTGACCTGTCATGATTTTTGGAATATAATAGTGATTTAGCAGCCACATCTGCCAGTTCCCTCAGTACCCGTGTGTGAATCCCATCAGGTCCTATAGACATGAAGTCAGTATTTTTTTGAGACTAAAATCCACCATTTGGGATAGAAGACCAGGACTACAGTAGCTCTCAGATAAAGCCCATTCACACCTGGAATCCCAGCAAACAGAATTTACTTGTGTGCCAGCTGACTCATACAACAGTCACACTTTACAACACACAAGGATCTGAATTTTGCCTTCGGTTGAGTTCACTTCCCCAACACTCACAGGTAGGAGATGTTAGGTGAGGAGGGGGTGTCCCTGGCCTCCTGGATCTGTGCTTCACTGATGTCTGTTCCCACCACCTTCTTGAAGTGCTCTGCAAGGAAGCGGGTGCCTTGTCCGGACCCACAGCCGACATCCACCACCAGCTCAGGAGGGTTTGCTCTCTGTAGGGAGGAGCAGATGCATCCCAGCAGGCAGTCGTACAATATCAAGGATGTTTACCCCATTCCTTTCCCAACCGTTCACACAGGAACAGCCTCAACATGGCACAGCCCATGGAAAGACTCTTCTTATGCACACACCTTGCCCTGAGCTCTGTTCGTTGATTTCTCCTGTATAGCACCAACCAAGGTGACACTCCCAGCAGGGCAGACACTGCTGCCTTGTTTATCCCCACAGCCCAGCCATACCCCACTCACCTTCTCCTTCAGGTAGGTGAGGATGGCTCGCTGCAGCTCTTCCCCTGGAGCAAACCTGTATTTCTGGTAGATAGCTGCATGTCCTCTCCCCTCAAACATCTGTGTGGCCATGTTTGGGTGAGGCAGAACCTGGGAGGAGGCAGCAGACCAGGTTTGTCACCACCAGATCAAACTCCTTCTGCCTGGTGCTCCTGGGGCCAAAGTCTTCAGCTGCTGGCAGGGGCCCAGGGAAAACTTTGCCCATGAGGCTCCAGCCAGGGAGTGGGGACCTGCTCTCCAAGCGTCCCTCCCACAGGATAAGATAATCACAAAAGTGTGCCAAGGAAAAGCTTTCCAGGTTTTTAAAGCCTTCTCCTCCTTACTCCTTTGAAAGTGTGAAAAAGCCTCACTCACCCGGATTTCCAAAATCATTTATTCACAAAGCACTAATTTTTTTTTTCTATTTTACTATTTTTTTTTTCATAGTTTGGATTGGAAGGGACCTTAAAGGTCACCTAGTTCTAACCTCCTGCATGGGCAGGGACACCTCCCACTAGAGCAGATTGCTCCAAGCCCCATACAACTTGGCCATGAACACTTTCTAGAGATGGGGCAGTCACAGCTTCTCTGGGCAGCCTGGGCCAGAGTCTCAGCACCCTCACACTAAAGTATTTCTTCCTAGTATCTAACCTAAATCTGCCTTCTTCCAGCTTAAAGCCATCACCCCTTTTCCTGTCATTCCATGCCCTTGTACGAAGTCCTTCCCCAGCTTTTCTGTAGCCTGTTCTCGAAGGTGCTCTAAGGTCTCCCCGAAGCCTTCTTTTCTCCAGGCTGAACAACCCCAGCTCTCTCAGACTGTCCCCGCACCCCGCAGAGGTGCTCCAGCCCCCTGAGCATCCCCGTGGCCCTCCAGGCATTTTTAAGGAAATTCACCTCTTAGTAAGAGAAACTCAACCACATCGCCTCCACTCATGGGATACACTTCTGTCCCTCCCTGACCCAGCCGAGGTCCCCGTTTTATCTGGAGCCCCACTCAGCCCGTCCCAGGTTTGCGGAGCTACCCGGGCGTGACCTCAGCCCCGGCCCCGCTCGCCCGTGGGCGGAACCGTCCCGCTGCCACAGCCCAGAGGGCCCCAGGCCCCGCCCGCGGCTCCTGCCCATGGTGCTGCCTCCCGCAGGCGCCATCCTTGCCAGCCGCGACCCGCAGGCAGAGCCCGGGACCCGGAGGCTGCGGCGGAGCCCGTTTCCGAGCGACACACGGATATCCGACACCAGGCGAGGGCGGGATATCAGGTGCCGTGATCCATGCGGAGGCGCTGCGGTACCGAGCGGCCCGGCCGGCCCAGCGCCAGACTCTCCCGAAGCCCCTTTCGGCGGAGGGTCCTCCCCGTGCCCAGAGGACCCCCCCCC
>JAAWXA010000048.1:3119448-3215781 GCA_038090715.1 Florisuga fusca
CGGGGCCGGGGGGGTGAGTTCGGGCTCATTTTTTAGCATGCGAACCCAGAGCCACTTCTCTTCGGTGTGTCCCGTGCGCCCTTTCCCATGGAACCGTCCGGCTTTGGGCTGTCCGCGGTGGGGTTGCCGCAAGGGAGGTAAGAATGGGGGGTTCGGGCATCACTGCGCTGGGGGTGGTGGTGGTGGTCCCACCGTCGGGCAGAGCTCCACTGCCGGTCCGGGGATGCTGGAAAGGAGGTGATATGAAAAGATGAATCCCCGGGTGATGGAGAAGAGGTGGGAGCTGCGCAAGCACCTAAGGAACTTTTTGCATGTTGGAAAACATCGGTGTCCGGGGCATTGCAGCACTTCCTCCCTCCTTCCCCAGCTGGGTGCTGGCTGCCACCGAAGCCCACGCAGTGGGTGCCCTGGGATGGGGCAGGGACTGTCCCCTCCCTGTGTCATCCCTGAGACAGAGACATTTCAAGGAGGGTGGGATGCACCCGAGGTGGCCTACTTAGGCATTGAGTTATATATCAGAGACCTGAAATCTTCAATGAGGGCTTGAAATGTCCTGGTTTCATGCCGTTAAAGCAGTTCCCTAAATAATAATAACCAGATAATCCTGAGCGTGGGGCCTCTAGCCCAGGAAGTTGGCAGAGCCGAGCACACGTGTGGAGAGGCTCCTCAGTGGCCTGGGTCCCTCAACAGGCACCTTTCTTTAGCAACATGCCTTCTGCCCGTGATCCAATTAATGCTGGCTATAAGTAGGAAAGCTGGAGTAAATGCTGGGTGTTTGAAAGGCACCTGCTCATAATTAATCTAACAGACTAATCGCCAGCTTGTTCCTCTTCAGGAGGCTTTGGGGGTTTTATTTCAAAGGAGGGATCTTGCCAAGAGCATGTTTGCTGTGTTTGTATTTTTATTTTTATCACTGCGTTGTTTGAAATGAATGGCATGCTTGAGATTTCAGATTTTTTTTATTTTTTTTTTCTTTCAGCATTTTATTTTTTTGGGGAGCTGATATTGCTACCAAAACATTGACTTTATAACTTTTCACCTTGTTTTCCCTGGAGCAGAGGTGGTTGTAGCCTCATAAATCCAGTGTGTCAAAGAATGGAGCAGTCGGGAGGAGGTAGTATGGGTATAATTAGGTGCATATATTGCCTGAGCAGACACAAGGCTGGCAGAAACCCTGCAACAGGGCAGGGCTGAGAAAAGAAACACGGGCTGAAGCCAGCAGAGCTGCTGCAGCAGAGCATCCAGGCTGCTGGGCTGTCTCTCAATGCACAAAGGTGGCATCTGGCTTGGATGGTATCCTCTCTATGCAAGTAAACCAAGAATTTGGACATTGAATCCCAAAATCTGGACTGAAAGACCCCTGGAGCAGAAATCTGTTGATGAAGCATTAGCATTTACTATTTTCTGAATAAAGCCCAGAGTGTGAAATGGTTCGAGTCCCCTCTTGCTCCCACAGAGACTCTTGTGGCCTCCAAAGCAGGCTGCCGTTCATGTCCTCCTCTTTTTTTCCTCCCTCTTCCTCATTTTAAATACTGCTTGGAAGTCCAGTGCTCTCAAGGGGTGCTTGCTGTTGGCAGAGCTCTCTGTGCCTGTATGGATTTGCTGACTCCTGAGCACTGCCTGCCTCCCCCTTACAGGCTGCTGAATGCTCCGTGCTGTGGTTTGGAAGTAGAGAGGAGTTGGGAAGTGCCTTGCAAGCTGTGAGGGAGTGGCTAGTAAAAGCTAAGGCATATTTGTGTTATTGCCACATTTTGTTTTATAAAGTAAGTCAGCTGTTAAGGGTACTGGTAAGCTGCCAAGTGGGAAGAATCCTGTCAAACCAGGGATGGGACTGAACTCGTGCTGATTGCATGCTGGCTCCTGAACAATCCCTTTCAGGCTGGGATCCTGCCTCCTCCATGTTGAAAAATGGTTTAAACAAACTGATGCTGGCTCTGGAGCTGTGTTATGCCATCCATACCCTCCAAGTTATGTTCATTTGCATGTCTTTAGTGAGAGATTATCTTTTCCCTTATTACGTGTTGCTCAGGTTTTTGGTTTGTTGAAAAACTAATTAACCTTCCTGCAGGAGTGCTGATGTGAAGGATTTTTTCCCTATTTTATCTGTGTGCTGGAGCTCCCCTTAGCATCTTTTTTTGTGAATTGGTGTCACAAAGCGCCTGCAGTGTTATCTGAGGTTTTGCTGGATGGGTTCCTTGTGAAATGAATGGGGTTTGGGCAGCAAATAGAATAAATAGTGGGCTGTTCTAACAAGAACTGAGCAGGAATTGCCACAGGATGGCTGATGAGACTACTGGTTAAGGCCAAAAATATTTCTCCATTCTTGTTGTTCTGCTCAAGTGTCTGGATATCTTGATTAAAAAACTTACAGAAATCTCTTGCTAAAAGTTCCCCTGGCAGAATTAAATAACCCTATTAAAAATGCACATCCCAGTAGCAACATAAAACCATAAAACACAGAACTGTCACCAGTGCAGAGAAAAGCTGCTTTCCTTGATGGAGACGGCCTTCCCAGAAGATGATGCTCTGCTTTGCTGACTGCTACATGAATAGACCCCTGAGTTCACAAGCAGGCTGAGGACATTTCCATCCCCCAAATAAAGATGGGGTTACATGTCCTTTCTGCACCTCGGCCCGGGTCCTCATGCAGCTGAGTGTACCACTCAGTGAGGCAGGAGCTGTCAGGGTGGGTTTTCCACTGTGTGGGTTGACTGCTTGAGTTGGTAGGGTTTGGGTTGCTGGGAAGAAGACAGATCTGTGGGGTCACACAAAAACATGGCTGTGGAGGTGGAACTGCTAGAGAGCATCCAGTCCACCCTCTGCTCAAGCAGGGTCAGCTGGAGCAGGTCACCCCGGATCCTGTTGAGTTGGGGTTTGAGTGTCTCCAAGGACAGAGGTTCCACAACCCCTGGCAGCCTATGGCAGTGCTCCCTCCCACAGGGCACTGAAACACAGATATTCCTCTGAGCCATCGTTTCCCTAAGCTAACCAGTCCCAGCGCCCTCAGCAAAGGTGTCTGAAGTCAAACTCTGCCCAGCAGCACTGCTTTTGAGGAAAAGATGGGTAGAAGCTGATTCTTTGGCCAAAAGGCAAGTGAGAAGCTTCACACACAGCTGTCCCCTTGCCTGCTGCTCTATGCACAAGGTCTCTGTAGGGACAGACCATGCCACTGGGATCTTGGCACAGCTGCAGGGTTAGCTGCGCAGGGACAAAATACCCTCTTGAGCCACTGGGATTTTTGAGGATTAGTTAATTAGAACTGTTCCCACGATAAGCTGATAGAGGCTGGGTGGTGCAGGGCTTGGGGTGGGTAGGCCTGATGGGGGGTGGGGCAGGGTGCTGCAAGGAGTGGTGAGGACCTGCCACCTGGATGTTTGCAGTTCCTCCATCCTGCTTGTTCAGGTAACACCTGAGCTTCTTCTGTCTTTGTCTGTCTGAGTGTCTGCTGTCTTTTGTGGCTGCACTGCCTGTTTGAACCGTGGCACGTGTGCTCAGGAAGGGAGCACAGCTGGGAAGGTAAAAGGAGGCTCACGCTGCCTGGGGTCTCTCCCTCTCTGCAGTAACAACAACCCCTATGCCTCCTTCGGAGCCACTCTGGCACGGGATGAGGAGCAGAACCTGTGGAGCACCCCACATGATGTGACCCACACAGAAGCGGATGACGACCGGGTGCTGTACAACATGATCGTGGTCAGGAACCAGCTGGATAAGGACTCAGAGGTGAGGCAGTCCCTGTGAACCGAGGGTCAGTGCTTTCATCAGATGCTTTTGCAGTGCCTTTATTTAAGCGCCCATTAACTTTACACAAGGGTGTATAGTGATAGGAGGAGGAATGGCTTTAAATCTCCCCTGGAAGAGGGAAGATTTTCTTTACATATTAGGAGAAAATTCTTCACTATGAGTGTGGTGAGACACTTGCCCAGGTTGGCCAGCGAGGCTGTGGCTGCCCCATCCCTGGAAGTGTTTGAGGCCAGGCTGGATGAGGCTCTGAGCAACTGATCTAGTGGGAGCTGTCCCTGTCCATGTAGGGGGCTTGGAACTAGATGATCTTTAAGGTCCCTCCCAACCCAAACCATTCTGTTTCTATGATTAAACCTCTAGGAAGACCCCAAAGTCCCCCACGTGACTCACATAGGCACTGGAGCCTCCCATCTGCTCCATCACCCTCCACATTTTCTCCTGCCTCTGGCATGGATGCATCTGAGGCCATCTTATCCCTGGGAAGCTTGGGGATGTTTCCAGTAGCTAAGCCAAGTGACCTGCCCAGGGATGGGAATGCATGATGGCCTGCAAGCACTGCTACCACCACTAAACATGTACTGGTAGCACTGGGATCCCCCAACTTAATTTTCTAACTTCACAAGGTGCTTTTTTTTTTGGTCTGATAATCCCTCGGTTTGGGTTTCCGGTGTGTGGTCAGAGTGGCATTAGTCCTGTCTGCAGTGGCATTCACCCAGCAGTGGGGTGAGCTGCTGCTCCAGTGAGTGTCAGGTTAATTACTCCTCTAATGAGCTGTACGGCAATTACTGAGGAGCAGAGAACTGGCCCAGCTCTTAGCGTGGCAGGGAAAATCATTGCTGTTACATAAAGGCTGTTTTGCAGCCCTGATTTCCTTCGCTAACGCATTTCGGCACAAAGGAGATTTCAGTGGCCTGATTTGGAGCAGACTGTAGTGAACAGTGACATGTTTTCCCCCCTCTCTGATTGCTTCTAAGACTTCAGAATGTTTGCAGGAACAGCCTGGAGGCTTCACATTTAATTTCAAAGTGATCCCACTTCATCCAAGAGACGGCAAGACTGTAACTCTTCCTCCTGTGCCAGTCCTCTCAAACCAAAAGATAGCTCAGCTTTCAGAAGAAGCCTTAAACTCCAGAGGTACAGCCAAAATAAAAAATTACAATTTTTAAAACTTAAAATGAGCTAATGTAATCCTTGGCTTCAGTTGGCCACTATCGCCATTTAATGGTTTGGAGTTTGCTTTTGTTTTTTTTTTTGATGGGGATTGAATTAATTGTGGTGTTCACAATAGATGGTTTTGATACCCTCTGCCCTCCCCTCTGCTCTGTTTTCTCTGTCTTCCAGTTGCTCCGTAGGGTTTTCAGCAGGTCTGAGCAGTTGCTGTGCCTACCAGTGAAACAGCAAAGTACAAAGAGCATGGGGTTTCCTCTCCACAACAAGTGTAAGATATATATCCTGATTATTTTTTTTAATGCAGTGCAATTTTAAAAAAAGCCTGAGCAGCACAACATCAAGTGGGCTTTGAAGAAAGCCAACACACACTATGCTTGATTTGAATTATGGCACAGTGTGCTTTGCAGCTAGTGATTGCCACCCTTGTGCTGTCTCTCTTCTACCACTGGGGAAACTGAGGCATGAAATATAAGTCCAGGAAGCTGCTTCAGTTTCCAGCTGCAACTTTTTCTGAGATGCGACGGGGCCTTGCCTTGGATGGCAAAGCCAACATTACTGCCTTCAGCCCCAGGTGCCAAAATCCCTCCTTACTACAGTGAACATTTTAAAACTAGGCCAGAATGCATTGCTGTCCCCTCCTTAGAAGATCTCAGCCCCGAGGAAGAAAAAAAAGTAATTGCAAACCAGCCCTGGGCTGCAAAAGCCATAATCTGCTTTGGGAGCTGCACTGCTCTGAAAGCCCCAGGGAGGAGGGTGTGGATGCTGCAGGACAAGGGACAGAGGAACAGCTTCTTGTTTGTGCCATGTGCAAGTATTACAAAACCACAGGTAATTTTTTTCCTCTTGGTTACAACCGGATGGAAAGGACAACTACTTCCTGCGTTTCTGCTCCTTTATTTAAAAAGAAATTTGGGCATGCTCTGCACTTACTGTATGCTTTGCCATTCAACACCTTTATCTTAGCAGTTCCCTAACACACAAGCGTGGAAAGTTCCCAAAGAGCAGGTCACTCCGTGTTGTGTGTGAGTTCCTTCTATGGCACCACCTTGGCCTCAAACCTGTATCCTGGTTTCCTTACCCTGGCTAACCCACTCCTGTGTTCCTGGGCATTTTCTTTCTTTAAAAAGGTTGTTCACATACTGCCAAGGTGCTGTGAGCTAGGACAGAAGTGGTGGGCCAGGGTGCAGTGCTGGATGTCAGCAGGCATGGTCCAGGACAGCTCTCTCCTAGCCTGTCCATCTCTGTGTTATGGATAAATGGAAATAAATAAACCAAACTGTGTACCAAGTGCTCTGACACTGAGTGCACCATGGATCTCAGTCACTTTTCTGTGTTAGATCCTTCATGGAGGGACTGTGTCAGTGTCCTTCCTTGGGGTCAGTTCCTTGCCTCTACCATGGGGCTGGACCCACAGAGCCATTTCTTCTCCCTCCCAACAGCCCTGCTCCAGGAAATTTGGCAGTCTCTCCATCCCAAATTCGGTGGGACTGATGTAAGGACAGCAGGGCAGCTTCACCCTGCTCTCTGCTAAACCAGGGCAGTGAGCTTTTCAAAGCAAGAGCTGTGCTGTTTCAGGTGCGCCCTGTTCCATGGAATCATAGAATCCCAGACTGGTTTGGGTTGGAAAGGACCTTAAAGATCATCTAGTCCAACCCCTCTGCATGAGCTGGGACAGCTTCCACTAGACCAGGTTGCTTCAAGCCCCACCCAGCCTGGCCTTGAACACTTCCAGGGATGGCCACAGCCTCTCTGAGGAACCAGAGTCAACATTTCACCACTCTCAGAGTGAAGAATTTCTTCTGAATTTCTCATCTAAATCTCTGCTCTTCCAGCTTAAGGCCATTCCCCTCATCCTAACGCTCCATGTCCTTGTAAAAAAGCCTCCCCAGCTTTCTTGTAGTTCCTTCAGTTACTGGAAGGTGCTCTAAGGTCTTCCCAGAGCCTTCTCTTCTCCAGCCTGAACAACCCAAACTCTTTCAGCCTGTCTTCATAGCAGAGGGACTTCAGCCCTCTGACCATTTCCATGGCATCCTATGCATTTGCTCCAACAGCTTATTCACCTGCTCTTCCTGCTTGGTGCTGTGTGCTGGGAGTGGGGATATTGACCCTGGGGGAGCCCACTGGAGCACCCAGTGTTTGCCAAACCCACTGTTCAGCAGGTACAAGAGGGAAGGTTCACTGGAGACTCCTAAAATCTTAAGGGCTGAGCAACTTGCAGGTTTGCATTTCTCTCAGCTCAAGGCCAGTTGTTGAATCATTAAAGTTGGAAAAGACCTCTTAAGATCATCAAGTCCAACTGTAATGGGTTGGTTGTCCAACCAACGAGTGTGACATCCTTGCTTGTACTTTTGGAAACAAAGTGTGAACAAAGGAGGTTGTGTTTGGAGAAAACTAGAAAAGCTGTAGCTGAAGAGCTGGCTTAAGGGGGCTGGTAAAGCTGATGCAGCCTTTGGAGATCAAAGCTGTCATCAAAGCTTTGTAGGCTGGAGTCAACATTTCAAATAAGGAAAAAAATTATTTTTTTTTCCTTCTTCTGCCTTGCTGCATCATCAGGTCTGTTGTGGTATAAAGTAAAACCCCAAACCTGGAGATGAAATGAGGATCTCTAGGAAGACAGGGTGGTTTTAAGATGCTGCATAGGCACAGGCCAAGCCACTTCCCCAGCACCTACGCTGCTAGTGAGGTGTAAAGCATTCTGTGGGGAAGAAGGACTGCTGTAACTCCTGCAGGCCTTCAGTGTAATCAGCCAGAGTGTCACTGGCCTCATTGCTGGGCTTATGTCCCTGATGCAGCAGATAGCCCCCTCCATGATGTCCAGTTTGTGGTCATCCTGGTGCCTCACTCGATATTCTCCGATAGGGGCATGGGATTATCCAGACACAGGCAGACACCCTGAGCTGCTGCACTAGTACTGGCCTTGGAAAAGGAGCCAGGTTTAGGGCAGGTCTGTGGACAGAAACTACAAGTGTTTTTTTACATTATAACCCAAAACCTCCCAACCCATTCTCACAGCTGGTTGCAGATGCAGTGTTTCTTTCTTTTGACTTGCTGCCTTGGGGATGGTGGGATCATAAACCCCACTAGCAAGGGGCAGCCTCCCTGCTGGAGCCTGGCTAGAAGAGCTCTGCTGGCACAGGCCTTCTGGAAAGCCTGTTAACAAGCTGACAAAGCCTATTTTTCTCCTTCCTCCTGCTCTTCTACAGGATTGTTATTTTTAAAACAGGTTACAGAGAAGGTCAGTATTGAGATAGGCTGATGCTAAGGCATCCAGAGGTGATGGGATTTTTCCAGGGTTGGGAATGTTTCTCATGGAGCCCAGGACTGACCCTCTTAATGCCTATGAGAAAGTATTTGTGAACTCCTGAGTGACTCTCAAAACTGAATCCAATATGAGCTCATTTGGAGCTGAGAGGTCAGTTGATGGTTCAATATATGAATATGGATGTAGTTTGTTTTCTCATCTGCTTCCAGTGGGTCCAGAGAAGGAGAATGGTGCCTGCCTGGACTGATATTTTGCAGCCTTAATCCTGATAACTCTTTTGACCTCATTGCTGAAATAACTCTTGAACAGAATGGTGGCACTAATTGCTTTGAAGAGAATATAGAAGAAAGCTGTGGTAGAGGATTGCTTTGGAAACATGAGGAGAGCCATCTACTAATTAGGAAATTTCTTTATGAGCTAGGATGAAAGGTTGGACAGTGCTTGCCTCTTGGCATATTTTTTCCCAAAGCTCTTGGTTATGTCCCAATCTGGCTTATGTTTCATGCCCAGCATCTCCTCACTTTCATATGGCATTTGCAGATTTAGCTAAAGAGGCCAGGGAAGTTTTCCAGGTAAATATCTGAAAGGCTGTGGAGAGGTGAGAGGTGGCAGGGTTTTCCAGCTGCTTCTGGCATACCCTTGACTTGTGCATAGAGGGCTTTCTCAAGCCCCCACTGGCATAAGGTGTGCCCTGCTACATAAAAGGGCAAAACTGGTTGCAAAAAAAATGGAGCTAGGAACTGCAACCTGCTTTGGTTTACTGTTGTTAATTCAGATTTTGGCAATAGACTATTTTTCTTAAGGGATTATCACGTGGATGTCACAGGCCCATAGAAACACCAAAGGGCTTGGTGAAGACCCATTTTGCACTGTACTTACCCAGTACTGTGTGCAAGAAGCCTCATCGCTATTCCAGAAGTTTGCAAGAGGCAGGACAGGGACTGAAGATGTAAAAACAAGCTGCTTGTCCCCTGCCTGCATTCATGCAGGCTTGTGACACTTCACTGGAAGGGACTTTGGCTGGGAGCCAGACCAGGGCTGCCCCAAGGACTGGTGTGCCCTGTCCTGGCACCCTGGTACAGAATCACAGAATTGTTCTGGTTGGAAAAGATCTTCAAGATCATCGAGTTCAACCATTAACCTAACTCTACCAACCATTAGCCTAACTCTTCCAAGTCCAGTGCTTAAACCATGTCCCTCAGCGCCACATCTACACACCTTATAAACACCTCCAGGGAGGTTGATTCCACCACCACCCTGGTGAGCCTCTGCCAGTTTTTAATTACCCTTTCAGTAAAAGTTTCTTTTAATACCCAATCTAAATCTCCCCCAGCAACCTGGGGCCATTTCTTCTGATCCTGTTGCTTGTTACTAGGTAGAAGAGACCAACTCTCCCTTGCTCTGACCTCCTTTCAGGTAGTTGTAGAGAGCAAGATCTCCCCCCAGACTCCTCCAGGCTGAAAACCTCCAGTTCCCTCAGCTGCTCCTCACAGGACTTGTGCTCCAGACCCTTCCCCATCTCTGTTGCCCTTCTCTGGACACACTCTAGCCCCTTAATGTCCTTCTTGTCATGTGGGGCCTAGAACTGAAACCAGGATTTGAGGTGCAGCCACACCGGTGCTGAGCACAGGGGGATGATCCCTGCCCTGGTTCTGCTGGCCACACTATTTCTGCACCACAGGCTTCCCGGGGCACCACAGGGGCAGCAAGGGCTGAGGGATAGCAAGGTTTGGCACAGAGTCCTGGTGCCTGCCTTGGGGCCACCCAGCAGCATATAAGTGCAGAGCAGTCAGCCTCGTGATGCTGCTGGGCCCCAACCAAACCCTCCCTCCACAAGTCACATCTTGGTGACTCATGGGATATCTGTGGGGAACACCCTCCCCAAAGCCTCTGATGTTGCCTGTTCCCACAGGGAGACATGGGAGGACAACCTTTGCTCTTCCTCTGCTCTACAGTTAAAAGGAGATGCTTTTTAGATTAATTTTGGGACTGGAAAGACTGCAACCGTCCCTCTGCTATTTTAAAAAAGGGTACTCCAGCCTTTAAAAAAAGGTTTTTTTCCTGCTTTCCATTACTTTTGAAAACTTGCCTTCTCCAGTTAGATCCTAAAGAGAGGGTAGAGCAGGTTGGAGAAGCCACTGTTTGTGACCAAACTAAGAACAGTAATAACTTTTATTCAGACTTAGTTTTCCTTGGGCTATCATCACCTGTAAGAACATGTGCCATGCCAGATGAACTGCAAGGATATGAAAATAAGGTGTTGCAATAGTTTGCAGTAGATAATTGCTAATACATGGTTGTGGTTTTTCAGGCTGGAAAGGCCAAAGAAGATATTGTCACAGCTTCAGGTTTTGATACAAGCAGGGGTGTCAATGTCTGGGCTAAAGGGCTTTGGACCAAAGAGACTGAAGTCTCTCAGGTGGCTATATTTGGAAGTTCATGTCGTTCTCCAGCCTACACCAACGTTATAATTTCTAGCACAGCAAAGAGCAGCAGTTTTATATCCTCCATGTTTGACTGAGGAGACCACTTTGGTCATCAGCAGTAGATAAGCTGCATCCTGTAACCCTGTTTCAAGGTATCTGGAGGCTTGTTTTGCTCATGCAGAGATGCAGAGATGCTCTACCAAATGCCAGGCTAAAACATTCCTTGCTGGTCAGTATAATCTCTTCCAAGGATAATGGCAGCCTGGCCATTCACCTTCATACTGGTTCCTCAGTGCCAACATCAACAGTTCAACTCTGGCTCTGTTTCTAAAAGCTGAAATCCCTCAAAAAGTAGTAGAGACCTCCCCACGTGCAAATAACTGAGTGTCTCTTATCCCTTTGCTTTGCAGGAATGGCAAAAGCTCAACTATGATATTTATACCTTACGGCAGACCCGAAAAGAAGTGAGAAACAGGTGGAAACATATTTTGGAGGATTTAGGTAAGCTAGAAGACATAATTTCTGTGGTACTGAATGAAAGGTCCCACGGTGGCTGAGAATGGGAATGACTTCACAAAATCAGGCTGGTAGAAGAGATAGTGAGAAAAATAAAATCATCAGGTAGGCCACACAGCAGCTGAGAGACTGCAGGAGGATCTCCAGAGCTCAGGCACGTCTGGGAGGAGACAGTGCCATCCAAAACACATCAAAAAGCCCACAAACCATGACCAGCGGGGAACCTTTTAAGCTCATAATAATATGCTCACTCATCCGTTCCAAGCTTCCTTGTGGAAACTCTAGCAGGAACACCTGGGAGTTCACCCTAGGTTTTCCTGAACAAGATAAGCAGGGAGAAATGAGTATTCCTTTCAGATCTGAACACAGATACATCTGTTTTTCTTCCACCCTATTGGTTTACTTCTAACTGAATCTGAAATACTCTTTCACCAACGAAATTGCTCCACAGTGGCCTTCCTACTCTTGCTGTTTCCTAGCCTGCAAATTGAACTTCACCCAGCTGTCTAAATTCAGCACTGCCACAGGCTGCCCAGGGAGGTGATTGAATGACCATCCCTAGAGGTGCTTAAAAGATGTGCGGATGTGGTGCTTGGGAACATTGTCTAAGTACTGGACTTGTCAGAGTTAGAGTAATGGTTGGACTTGATGCCCTTAAAGGTCTTTTCCAACTGGAATGATTTTGTGATCAGCTTGGTGGTGGCTTGCATCATGTTCTGGATGTGGCTGGCAGCTAATGAGAGGAGGTTGTGTGAGTTAGTGCACTCGTTGGGTTGTTCAAGGATATTACCACTGGGAGCGAAAATGATGGGTATCTCAGCCACTCCTGCCCTACCTGCCATACTGGCAGCTGGATGGGAGGAATATTATAAATTTATAACTAGGTATCAGTGTTCATCTTCATCATGGTGCTTGTGCAACCCATACAGACCAACCATGGGACAGATCACTTGACATCCTTTATATCTGTTCCTGCCTGTTGACACATCTCCCTCACATCCACAATGGCTCCAGAGGTGTTTTGCAAAGGGTGGGGAAGTTCAAGGACAGAGATCATTGGGCCTTAGCAAAGATAGATGTGCAGCCAGATGTGAAAGCAGCTTTTTGTCTAGACCTGTACCACTGTGCTTTCCCCTATAAGTGTTGTCAGGTGAGACACATCACCACCAGCTACCAGGAGATGCACGAAGAGTTAATGGTAGTCATTATGTTTAAAGACTCCTGCATTCATTCTCCTCCCTCTTTCCTTCCCTGGGTATCCCTCCTGTAAGAGATGCTGACTGCTACAAGAATAATTATCCATACATCCATTACTGCTGCAGGTTCCTAATCACTGTTACCTCCCAAACAACATGAAGGCATAGTTGCTGGGGTGTTGAGGTGTCGTGGTTTAACACAGGCCTGGCAATTAAACCAAATGACAGATGCTCTCTATTAATCCCCCTCCCTAATAAGGAAAGGAGAGAGAATAAAGGAGAGAGACTTACGGGTTGGAAACTAAACTATACAACTTTCATGAAAGAGTAATGATAAATAGGAAAAATTACTAAATATCTATAAATATACAGGAAAATTGATACCATGTTCCTCCCCCTTCCCCCCAGTAACTCTCACATCACCACTGAGGCTGCAGGGCAGCCCTGGGAAAGTCCAGGCTGGACTCCTGGGGTCAGCAGCAGTTGGGAGCTGGAGGCAGGAACACACAGATTCAGGCTGGCATGGATCAGGAACACAGGCAGACGAATGGATGGAATCCTCCCAGGATGCTGAAGTAAACAGGGACAGGCAAAGAAGGGGAAGCAGGAAGGGGTTTGATCCTTGTGATCCCTCAAATTTATACTGAGTATGACGTGTATGGGATGATTTAATCTGGTCAGTTTTGGCCATCCATCTTGTCTGTTCCTCCCCAAAGGAAGGTTCTGCACACCATTCTCCATCTGTAACTATAAATATTGAGCATTATCAGTCCTAGAAGTAGACACTTCTGAGAAACGTGCTGTTAATTTTAGTAAGTCCAGCTACTTACAAGGGACTTAGCTGAAAGCAGAAGTACAAGACAGAAAATTAGCTCTATCCTGGCCCAAACCAGGACATGAGGAAGCCCTGAGAGCTCTAGCAGCATCAGGAACATGCAAGAGTTGGATCAGCCCCCTGGATGTGGGTGTTGATACACCTTCTCTGGAAAGCTAGACACAATTTAATCTGGATGGGCTTATGTTTTTTTTTTTCCCAACCAGCAAGATCATACCTGCCCCAAGTGCAGATCCAGCTTGCCTCAGGGAAATGCTCATTTGTTTTAGTAAGTAGGGAATGCAGCAGCTCAAGGTGGAGTGGGAGTAAGGAACCTTGCAAGAGCCTGGAGGGCTCTGGGATGATCCTACTGACATGCTTGACTCCTCTCTGTAACACATCTCTTTCCCAGGTTTCCAAAAGGAAGCGGACTCCCTCTTGTCAGTGACCAAACTCAGCATTATCAGTGATTCTCAGAACATGAGCAAAGCCCGGGACATCCTGTTAAAGCTCTCTGAAGAGACAAACATCTTTCCGACCAGCTGGGAGCTTTCTGAACGCTACCTCTTTGTGGTGGTGAGTAGCTCCAAACGTGCCTCCCTCCCATGGCCCCCATCTCTGCAAATGAGTTCAGATGCAGGGGGCCAGATAGCTGAATTGCACTAAATGCATGGTGGCATCTGGGGCATCCCTGTTAGATGTTGCACTTGTAGCTTGGCTGTTCAGCTTCCTTGGAAATGTCAGTGCTATAGCACCATAAATTTGGCCCCAAAATTTAAGTTCCTCTAACCCTGTGCAACTGTGTGGTCTCGAAGCCTGTTAACTAAGTGGGAGAAGATTAGACTTAATGCTTGGCTTAACCTGGAAGGGAGCTGTGGAGGGAGGGTCCTGACCACAGCAGCTCATAGTGACTGTAAAACCCTGTTGTTTTGGCAGGATCGCCTCATAGCTCTGGATGCTGCGGATGAGTTCTTCAGGATGGCTAGTGTGGCATATCCAAAGAGGCCCAGTGGGGAAAGAGTGGATGAGAGCCCTGGATCTCTGCCATGATGCCCTGAGGAACATGCCTTGCTGGTGTGAAGTGGACAGTGGGTTTCTTTCCCTCCAGGACCGGGCTCCGTTGCTGAGGGGCTGGTGCACGTAGTGCCACTCCTTGTTTTCCTGCAGAGAAACAAGTGGGCTGGCCAGAGCAGAGTGAGGAGCTCAGCGAGCTGTGCCCCATCAGGAGGGCCCAAGAAGGCAGATGCTGGCCCAAAGGTGCTCCCATGCAAAAGGGAGCAAGAACTGCCCTAGCATAGCCCTGGTGGGAGAGTCCCAGCCTTATAGTGCATGCAATAGGCATGAGGGGAACCTGCTGTGTGAGGTGTTGCTACCAGTAGCTGTAAAAGCTGAGATGTCTCTAGTTACAGATGCTGTGAGGAGATCCACATTTCCACCTTCTGCTGGTACTTGATATTGTGCCCTTCCTCCACCCTGCTAGTTGGGAGGACCAAAGAGAATGGAAAAACACCTCAGCAGTTTACAACTCTGTGACATTTCTCTGTGTGCTGGTTCTCTTCCTCAGCCCCAGCCCATGGCAGCCCTGTTGGGCAGGTCCCAGGAGCTGCCTGTAGCTGGGAGAAGAGTTAAAATCCTTAGAGCAGTGTCCCAGTTGGGTGCTCTGTCCCCACCAGTAGTGGTTTGGAGGTGTGTATGTCAGGAGTGCTCAGCTCAATGTCTTAAGGTAGGTTTTAGGAAGGTGCCAAGGTCAGACCTGCTGAGTGGTTAGCTCCTAATACCCTCAGCTTGGATGCCCAACATCTCAATTTAGTTTCTGAAAGTTTTGGTCTTAATTGCATTTAACAAAAAACACTATAAAGCTGCATGTGCTGTCAATATATATACCATCCCTGCTGTTAATGAGGATTTTAAATGAACATCTGTGGTATATTGGGGTTTTGTCTCATAATGAGCAATAATTTTAAAACACTGGATTTGATCTTTAGAAAACAAGTGGAAGTGTTTCACTGATTAACATGTGTGCTGCTAATTGGCCAGTTGAAAATGCTGGTTACACAGGACCTCTCAAAATAGCAAACCAGAGGTTTTATTTGTTTATACCTACAGTGTTTGAAATCTCTCTATATATTTATTAATTGTTTCTGTTTGTAAGTCTTCCTGGGAAACAGCTTTGTCAACTCAGGACATAAGTGAAAAATGAATTTAGTAAATAAAACATGTTGCAAAACTTAACATTTCTTGCTCTCTCTGTAACCATGTTCAGGCAACATTTATCTTGGCTACTGATAGCCAAAGGGATGGGGTATTTGTAGAGTACATGCCTCTGCAGCCCATTTTCCACACAAATACATTTTCCCATTGACTTGCAAGAGTTTGCCAGCCTAAGACAAAATTTTTCATAGGAGATAAAGGGAATTGCATTGAATTTCAGTGGGATTTGGAGTCGGGTGTTAATTTTTTATTTATTTATTTATTTATTTATTTATTTATTTATTTTTCCCCCACAGAAGTTCAGCTCCACTTTGGAAAACGTCCCATGTTTTTATAGAAAATAAACCTAAGTGCATGGCAGCCCCAGGCTCTGGTTTGAACAAACTCTTGCAGATTCTGGTTCTAATGTCAACAAAATCCCATTTATTGTAACTTAATAGGGCAAAAACTGCCTAAGAGAGACAATAATTAAGATCTCTGGGTGGGCTTAGCAAGGGAAGAGCTGAGTTTCTGAGCACAGCCACAGGGAGGAGGTGAATTAAGAGCAGCACCGGAGCAGGGCGGAGCTGCTCACTTCTGCCGAGCTGGGAGGAGCAACCAGGCCGGGGGACTTGAGCATCAGATTATGTACCCATCACAGAACGAACAGAAAAATGTGTGTCAGTCCCAGCACTCAATAAACTGGTCATGGGGAAAGCTGAAAATATTGCAAATCAACCTTGGTTAAGTATAAAGATGCAGAACTGCTAAAAATCTGAAACTTGGAAAACTACAGAAACCAGCAGCAAGGCCTTTGACACCGTCTCCCACAGCATTCTCCTGGAAAAGCTGTCAGCCCACAGCTTGGACAGGAGCACCCTGTGCTGGGTTAGGAACTGGCTGGAGGGCCGGGCCCAGAGAGTGGTGCTGAACGGGGCTGTGTCCAGTTGGCGGCCGGTCACTAGTGGTGTCCCCCAGGGATCAGTGTTGGGCCCAGTTCTGTTTAATATCTTTATTGGTGATTTAGATGAGGGGATTGAGTCCATCAGCAGCAGATTTGCAGATGACACTAAGCTGGGGGGGAGTGTGGATCAGCTGGAAGGCAGGAGGGCTCTGCAGAGGGACCTGGACAGACTGGAGAGTTGGGCTGATTCCAATGGGATGAGGTTCAACACGGCCAAGTGCCGGGTCCTGCACTTTGGCCACAACAACCCCATGGGGAGCTCCAGGCTGGGCACAGAGTGGCTGGAGAGCAGCCAGACAGAGAGGAACCTGGGGGTTTGGATTGACAGGAAGCTGAACATGAGCCAGTAGGTGGCCAAGAAGGCCAATGGCATCCTGGCCTGTATCAGGAACAGTGTGGCCAGCAGGTCCAGGGAAGGGATTCTCTCTCTGTACTCAGCGCTGTGAGGCCACACCTCGAGTACTGTGTCCAGTTCTGGGCCCCTCAGTTCAGGAAGTAGATTGAGGTGCTGGAGCAGGTCCAAAGGAGGGCAACCAGGCTGGTGAAGGGACTCGAGCACAAGTGCTGGGAGGAGAGGCTGAGGGAGCTGGGGGTGTTCAGCCTGGAGAAGAGGAGGCTCAGGGGAGACCTCATCACTCTCTACAACTATCTGAAAGGAGGTTGTAGCCTTTTTGTTTGCTCAGGTTTGGGCTTCCTCTGTTGATGGGAGAAGGAAATACAACTTAGTTTGTCTGCAAGCAAACTTTTGGCTGTGTTTTGGGGTCCAGCAATAGAAGACTCTGCCCGAAACCCAGACAGGGGTCACACTCACCGTGAGGTTCAGACACTGTTCAGTTGCCTGTTGATCCTGGCCTGCCAGTGGGATTTAAATGATTTCATACAATACATAAATCCCAAACATCATCGAAGTCAGAGGGTCTCTGCTAACACTGCATCACCACCATGGTCCTGGGTGGAAAACTCAGCGTGAGCAATCACTAGAAGCAAGTTTGTGTTTCTCCTGTTTGATGCACCACCCAGACCTCTAACTGCCATTCAGACAGGCTTGATTCTCCCATATGGCCAGCATCACGCTTGTCCAGGTGTCTTCAATGCCCTACAGGTCTGCCCCACTCAATCCCTCCATGTGGGGAGCCAAACGCTGCCCGTGCCCGGCGAAGCCTCCCCGCAGCCAGCCGGGCAGTGGTGGCTATCAGAGAGCTCCGCGGACACCAGGTGCCACTGTCCCCCCAGCCAAGCTGCAGCCTCTGGAGGGAAATAAGCAAGACGGGAAATTTTCCCAACCTCTTCTTGCATGCATCCAGTCTCCGCAGCCTGAAAATGCTGGTTTTCTGTTAAAGGTTGGGGTTTACATATTTATCAACTGCTCTGGTGCCTTCTGAGGGACAGGGGTGAGCCCAGCTCTCTTTTAAAAGTTTACAGGGCTGGGTCCAGAAACCAGGCTCCTGCTTGGAAGTGCCACTCTGTGTGGGGCTGGCTGCTGCAGGAATTAGCATGTTGAGGAAAAACATTCATTCTTTGAATGTTTTCGACTTTGGCACCCCTTCCTTAACCAGAAAGGTAAAAATACAGACAATTCTTTTAAGTTAGCAACATCAGAGGGTTTACAGTACATCTGGGTTCACTTAGCTATCAAAGGCTTTTCTTTTTCCTGAAACTACCCCTGTGTTTATTATTTCAACAGGAAAGGAAAGGGAAAGGGGAAGGAAAAGGGGAAGGAAGGAAGGAAGGAAGGAAGGAAGGAAGGAAGGAAGGAAAAAAAACCCCCAACCTTTACATTCCAATTCTTCCTAGGACAAATATAGTGAATTAGGCAAAATGCTCGTGGAAACTGAACTGTGATCTGTAAGACAGACAGAGGGTGGCAGTGGAGGTGTTTGGTAAAGAGCAGCAGCAGGAGAAAGAAATGGGAGGCAGTGGCCTGAGAGGAGTCAGGCTTCCCATTTTATTTGCTGTAGATGTAAATCAGACTGTAAGGTCTGATAAATAATGAGAATGGATGTGGGAAAGAGAGCTGTCATCTTTTAAATGTCAGCTATAGGAAAAATTACCATTTCAAATCACTCAGTTTCAGTCGCTTCTGATGTTAGAAATTCCAGTGCTTACATAGTCTTCCTGGAGGGAAAGCATGTACTTTTCTAATCTAATGAGGATCAGTAATGTTGAGTGACTTACTGAAAAATAGCTCTCCAAAAGCATTTCTCTGAAGACAAACAACGATTTTTGCATGGGGAGCTCTTGTTAGGCAAGAGAGGGATTCCCAGAAGTCTTTCTTTGGCTTACAAATTGCAGACCTTGCAGACACTTCCATAGGGGAGCTGCTCTTGCACAGGGGAGGCCAGGGAAAAATCTGTTCACCAGCTACTTCTAAATGGCCCAAGCAGAGCCTTGCATGGTGAAAAGCTTGTCTGTTTTTTCTGTCAGTTAGTCTAATGAAATGCTCCACATCCTCCCATGAGAGTTCTGGATAGCATTATTTTATCAAAGGGGTAATACATTCAGGTGAGCGTTTTGGGCTAGAAAGGAAGACACCATGGATTCTGTGGGCACCATGGGCATGACAGGATCCCAGCAGCATTAGACAATGAGATAACCAAAGAGGTAGAGTCATATCAAAGGCAAGTCAAGAGGGCAGCAGGCAGAGGCAAGCAGGCACAGCCCAACCACTGCTCAAGGAAAGGAAAGAGCATTTGGCAGGTGGAGAAGGTTGAGTGCAATGGGTACAGCAGCAGTGCCAGAAAATCTTGTGTTGGTGTGGCAAAGTGCATCACCTGGGTAACACCAGCAGGATGTAGTGTGTTTGTGTACATCTGAAGAAGCCTCCTTAAAATCTGTTTGATGGGAGCTGCCAGGAGATCAGGAAGAAGGGATATTTATGAAAGGATACATTACCAAAAGTTTATCCTCTCAAAAAATGGCAACTTTGTATCTGTTCCACTGCTGGGATTCTTTCCACTGGCTTCAACTTAGTTTGAGTCAGACCTTGGAGACACAAACATCAAGGCAAGCCCAGACACCACTGAAGTAAAAAACAAAACTTCTGCCAGCCATTCGTCTTCTGCATGGAAGTCTCAAAAATAACAAGTATGGCTTCTGAAAAGATTTCCACAAGTGATGAGAGGATCTACCTGTGCTTGCCTGGAGGGAGAAAATAAGCTCCAGGCCATTTCTAGTGGCAAAGGGATCACAGGGAAAGTTCAGATTGGAGGAGGCCTTGGGAGGTCATCTCAGCCAACCTTCTTTTGAAAATGGTGTGAGCAATATGTGTGGAAAACATTGTTGGCATACACAATATTTCACCTGTTTCAAAAACATATGGTTGGTGCAAAGGAAAGAAGTATTAAACTTTTTTTTTTTTTTTTTTAATTAAAAAAGTGAAGCAGAAGATTTGTGAAACTCAGATAGAGGTCTGGAATGAATTAATCCCTCTACAAAATAGACCACTGATACTGATGATTCAAGTTAGCTTTAAAATGCATTTCCATTCTCTGTTCTTCCTTAGGTGAAGGAAGGTGACAAAGGAATGATGGAGCCACGTGTGGTGATTGACTCAGCCTGGGATGTGCCTGGTGGGGAGACCTGACTATCAGGGTCCCAGTGAGCCATCTGGGGATGAAAGGGGTGGAACGGAAGGAAATGGTGTAATATTGGTGGTAGGGAGTTGGCCTAGAATTTGGAAACTCAATTTCCAGAGCTGCCCCATCTCTGTTTGCCCTGCAGGTCATCCATGCACAGGATGGGGAGATCATACCTGCTACAGGTGATGGCAAAATCCCTCCTGCACTGGAGGTATTGTCAAGGGCTTAATATTTCTGCATCTGTCTTCATGCAAAACTTTGTATCTCTAAAATGTTCACAAGCCTATTATCCAAAAGACTCTGCTATAATAATTTCAAGATGTTTTACTTCAATTGTGACTTTTTTTTAATGCTCTCCAGCTTTTTAGTATAAGCTGAATAAAGCATTGTTTCTATCCAGAAAATAAAACTTCAAATTTAGATCACAGCAGTGCCTTTTAAAGCAGTGCTGAAACAGTTGAGGGTTTTTTGTTTTGTGGGGTTTTTTTGTTGTTGCTGTTGGTTGCTTTTTTTTTTTTTCTTTAAGTCAGGGGAATACCTATTCCCACACAGTTTCAGCTCTGATAAATCAGCACTTGCAGACAGAAAATTGGTTAGTTTAGTTTTGTTTTAAATCCTAACCCTGCCTAATACTTAACTGCTTGTGAACTGCTTTGAGATCTACCAACAAAGTATGCTGCACAGCAGTCAATAGAATTGTGATTATTTTTCAAGTGCAAATTACCTTTCAAAATATAAGGGAAGGGCATCTTGTAATCATTTTGACCATGTTTAAGTGAGATCACCAAGAGAGACTGTCTCTGCAAAGCACATGTGGAGGCCTGCCTAGGAATCTGGCTTGCCTGCAGTTTATCTGTCCCAATTGAATTCAGATGCAGCCTTTCCCTTCCATGAACATTTATGAACTGGCAGATCTGCTGAGCAGGGAGACAGTTAATATACAGCAACTGGTCCTGAACTACCCAGACACAGACATTTACAGTGCTGTTTGGGTTTAGCTTGCCCCGTTCCATGAAGATTTTCAGTTTTCCTTCCTGTCTACTTGGACAAGATGCATCATAGAAATTAGCCAAGCTTGGGCCATCATGTAGTCACTTCTCCAAAGCCTATGACAAAAGAGGGGAATTACCAGATGTGCAAGGTATCCAAGAGAATTATGCTCTGATTCTGCTTTTTGCCTTCCCCAAGGTGCAGGCAAACACACCAGGTTTGGAGACCTCAACAGGTACATCCATCTGCCTCTTGCTTAAATATCAAAGGAGCTGCATTGGGCCTGCACAACAAATTCCTGTGCTGAGATGCTTAGTACCATCCTACAGATGAACACGTCACAGTGAAGCTACAGATCAATCTCCACCTGAGCAGCTCCAATAAAGTGAGTGGTATCTGCTTATCTGGGGCATGGTACACCAGTAGAAAGAGAGACCTGAGTCAACTCCCCTGCACCCCTGATGTCTCCCATAAGCTCAGTTCATCCCCAACACAGTTCAGAGGTCAAAGACCATCTCAAAGGCAGCATTCTCTCACTATCCCTTGCTCCTCATACAGCAGAGGAACACACAAAGCTCAGTTGCAAAGGGCTGTATGGGCAATGGGACCATTGGTTGCAAGTCAATGCAACCCCTGCTAGGCAGACCATGAACAAGCAGGATGTTCAAAGGTAAGAAGCTCATGGCAGTTTTTGCTCCTTTACTCCTAAATGCCACTTGATAATATTAATTTCTGTTTAGATTATCTATCCATGCTATCTAAGGGTTCAAGAAGTTCAGTGCCTCACTCTACTGCAGACCATCTGCAGGATCAGAGAAGGGGTTTCTTTCCTCCACAGCCTTTATTTTCCTTAATACTGTCAATTTAGATGACTAGTTATAAATACTGGGGTACATTTTTCAACCCACCACCTGCTTTCAGATTCTTTCCTTCCATCTCATTATTCGTCTTTTGTGTTAGGTTTTGCCATTCTGTGTTTTCTGCCTTTGAGCCTTACCTTTCATGCCACCCCATTTCCTAGTTTTGATTATTGTAAACCTGCACATTTTAAAGCCAGTGAAGTGGTAGGGGGCTGACAGGGAGCAGGGCTGCCTGATGTCAGCAATTACCAGGCTTTTCCTATATTTAGATCAAGATCTAACAGTGAAACTATGAGAACTGGCAGTAAGCAGACCTGCAGCTCTGCTGTGAAATATGTAGTACAGACGTAACCGTCAGCCTGAGAATGAGTCTCCCACACACACCACACTAAGCTGAAAGACTTGCAGGAGATAACAAAGCTCTTTCCATTTTTAATGATTCATGCAAATACCGAGAGCTCAAGGCTTAAATCTGGAAGGGCTGGTAGTCACCATCCAGTTTCTGGGTAAAAATAAAGACATTTATCAGCACTGAAGAAAGATCATTCGTAAAAGGAAAGTAGCCCACACCACCCAATTTTTCATTCTTGAGTCTGCAGCTTTTAGAGATGCTATTCCCTATTTTTGGTTTGGTTTTTTGTTTTGTTTTTCAGATCCTTTACATTAGAGATTAGTTGCACTTAGTGAACTAGCGTTGGATAAAAAGGCAGCCTTCCAAGAGGGGAAAAATTAAGATGAGTGAGCTGGAGAGGGATGTCAACAATTTTAATGTAATGCACAGTTTAACATTGAGTTTTCCCTTGCTAAACTACAATTCTGAGAAGTACTGCTGCAGGGTAATCTGCAAATACACAAAAGGACAAAAATAAGCCCATTTAATTTTACAATCATGCATGGAAAGGGAGTTTTACATGCAGAGAATGGAAAATTATGGGTAAAAAAAAGGTCAGCATGAATGTCTATGACTAAGTTTTAAACACACCTAACTGAAGAACTTAATCTTCTTGCTTTAAGTGCACCAAACACTATTTTTCGCTCAGTTTCCTTTCTCAAACCCCTCCCCAGTTCAGAGGGATGTCAGCCTGTGTCCCCCAGGCCAACAGAGCACCATTGTTAATGCAGGCAGCACTTTTGAGATGTTTCTGTAGATTGAAAGGTGGGTGAGGAGCAAAAGGGTGTGAAGATAGCCTCACAGAACAACACAGCTCCCAGGATGCCATCCCATCAGACTCCTTGCTGCAGGGAAGCTGGATGTTGCTCAGGACACAGTCCCCTCTTGATAGCTCTGGCAGGCTATGGGTAAGATCAGCTCTTCAAGGAGGGGGTTCATGCTCTGGAGTTGTCTCACATAAATCACAGCAGCTTTGCTGACTGCAGGTGTCTCAGAACCTGGCTCCAAACACTGTATGTGTACAACTTCTTCTGTTCCCATTACCTTTGAATGATTTGTCTTTTGAAGATGCAGAACCAATTTCATCTTGAGACAGAGATATGAGACAGGACACCTCAGAGAGCTGGTGACCTGTTGGCTGGGTTGATACATGATAGAGCATGATACAGCAGGGAGCAAAGGGTGTTTGCTTTGACTCTCAGATATAAGGCTTAGCAAGAGAGGGGATGGAAGCAAACATAGGCTTGCTTAGCTATTAACTTTGCAGTTTGAATTCGCAACACTTGTTACAGCTTGTTTGAATTTTTTCCACCCCAGGAAAAGGCAGAGGTGATGTTTTCATAGGCTGCATGGTCTTTCTGCTTGCTTTGGCCAAGAACCTTGTTCAGCCATGGGGCTGGAGAACGTCAGTGGGTACAGCCAAATTTGGCCATTTCAATCAAGGTTTTTATTTAGTTTTAGTCTTCTTTAGGACTACACACCTGCTCTGAGAGGAAAGTAGGATTCCTTGCCAGGCAGAAGCAGCATTGTTTGATTATAGAGATGAAAAAAACCCCAGGATCCTCCATTTGCTCCAGTCACCCTGGAGCACAGCAGTCTCACCATAAAAGAATGGGAAAAAGAGAAGGTAGCAGGCATCTGTTTCCTTCTACCCTTATAGGCACCAGCCCCTCCTGAGCTGATACTATTCTCTATGAAAGACCCTATAAAAGATTAAATTTAGGCTATCTGTTCATATTTGTATTCCTCCTGTGTACTCCTGTGAAGCGTATTTTAATTCTCCCTGTTCCCCAGCCTCATTTCAGCTGGTGGTGCTGGAAGGCATTTAAAGTTATATCCATACACCCATGGGTCACCATGAAAGAAATGAGAAAAAAAAAAAAAGAGAGAAAGAGAAAGAAAGAAAAGCCTGAGTCTGTCTGATGCATAGCAATGCTATGCTTATATTTCAATTACAGGGAGCAAGGGGCCAGACTCAACAGAGACTGAGACAGGGAAAGGAAGAATTATGATGGAAAACCAGACACCCAAGTCATAAAAGCGACTGCCTGTAAATGGCTAATCCAGTTAACAAAGCAGGCAGGTGGCAACCATGCCTCCCATCTGAGCCCAGCACCAGCACGGCCGAGCACACTGCTTTACACTGCTCAAGGGACTGTGATGCTGTGATGCTTCTGCAGGGCAGCAGTGTTCTCCAGGTCCATTTGTGATTGTATTAAAAGAAACAATACACACACACACACACACACACACACACAAACACACACACAACAAATAACTGCTTGGTTCTCCCTCCTCCATCTCACATGGAAATGATTCAGAGCAGGCATCTTCCCAGCTCCCCAACACCTTTTCCTTTCTCCTTCCTTCCTCCAGACATTGGTAGTGGGAGATTTCTGTCCTGCTCGCTGGTGGCTGGTACTTCCCTCCTGCAAGTGACATTTTTGGCCTGATTCTGCTGCTGCTGAACCTGGCTGCAAGGGGAGGGGATGGCAACCTCCAGCTGAGCCGGCCCAGATCCCAGCAGGAGATATCAAGGAGCTCTTCGTGCCTTCACCCGGGGCACAGTCCCTTGCTGATAAGTGGCTCACTGAATGCACTCCACTCCAGCCTCAGCAGGGCACCCTGCACAAATATAAAGCTTTTGTGGGGGTTTTTTGTTTGTTTAGTTTATTGTTTTGCTTTTTTTTTTTTTTTTTTTTTTTTTTTTTTTTTTTTTTTTTTTTTTTTATGAATAAGGCTGGGCAGGGATCTGTGTGACAGAGGTGACATGGTGCAGCTGCTTTCCCAAGGGAGGCTGGAGGTGAGATAAACAACCCAACTGGCTCCTTCAGGCTACTTCTCCAATTACCCAATGTTTTCCTCTGGGCTCTGGGCTCTGGTCTCCACGTCTCATAAACCCTCTCTGATCAGTGAGGGGGGCTGTGGACGTGCGGCCAAGAGATGCGCCCTGTTCCTGGGCTAACAAGGGACTGTTTGAAAGGAACCCAGCAGGGTGACGTCAAGCCAGAAACCTCTCAGAGGATGTTGCAAGCTGGGCTTTGAAGGCAGGGTTTGTTTAGGGACATCCAGTTTCAGCTGGATCCACTGATATTGGACATGCCAGTAAGAAATCCCAATTACCTGGCAAAATTGAGTAAGAGGCTTTCAGGCTGCGGGTACCTTGAGCTGAGCGGTACATAAACATCCTGCCCTCCTTTGCAGGGAGGCAAGGAGGAACCACTTTGCCTTATGTGCTGACTGAATGAAAGCAGAGCTCTCAGCCTTCCCCATAAGTACAGCCATCAGCAGCTCTTCCTTTCCTGTGCACCCAGCAGTAATTAACCAGGGGGAGTAGAAAGCTGGCAGAGGCTCAGAAGAGACGGTACGTGTTGAAGAGGGCTTTGCCATCCCAATGGTCAGCCCCTGCACACACAGATTCTCTTCAGCAACAGCATAACCCTCACCCTCATCACCTCAAATTCACATACAGAAGCTTTGCTTGGGATTTACCCATGATTTTATGGATCTTTCTCTAGAAATGCTATGCATGTTTTGAGAAGGGGCTTCTGGTGGACTTGTGAAGGCCTACAAGAAGGCACCAAGGGAAAGGTGGCTGTTTCACACAACCTGATCCTGATCCTCAGGCACTGCTGAGGTTTCTGGGGTTTGGGAGCCAGCACATACCTGTAGGACATTTAGAAGCAGGGTGGTATAGTGAGAATATGCAGTGCTGGAGGCTGGAGCAGAGATTGTCCTGTGATCCTACAGGGATGTCAGTTCAGGTTTATTGAAGTCACCAAGAGAGATGTAAACCTACAGTGCTTCCTCTTTGCAAAGAGATAAAATAAAACAGTAAGAAATCCTGCTTGACATCAGGGGCAACTAAAGAATGGTTCTGAATTCCCAAACTAGGCCTTCAATCTGATGCTATTAAAACTAGATTTTCAATAGGAGTTTAACTCTGTACTAGTCTGCCTTTGGTCAAGCTTTTCCAATAGGAGCCGGGGCCACCTTGGTCTTTTGTCCAGAAGCTGTCATTCATAATTGGGGATGCTTTATTTCCTCTGATTTTCTGCTCTCAGTTTTGTCACATCAGAAGTCCCAAGTGCTGGAAGCTGTATCAAACTATTAGGTGCATTTAGGAGCTGCAACAAATGTGGCCAGGCTTTTATCTCCAGGGTTTCCACATTGCTGGATCTGTATTTTATTTCAATGTTCTCTCGATTATTAGCAGTTACATAGAGCAGGGAACAGACCCTTTTGGATAAATTTTTGCTTGGTCAAAGGCTATATTTAACTACAATTCCTGGCCCTCTTTTCAATAGTCCATGATAGGGCTTATTTTCCATGATAGGGCTTTGTTCAGCCTGCACCTGAACACCCAGAAGACCTCAAGAAATCAACATGTAGATCTGAAAATTATTCATGCCACCCCACCTGCCAAGAGCAGAGTTCAGTGCTTCAGATTGCTGTGAGATTCCTTTACCCACCAAAGAATCACCAACCTGCAAAAGTGGAAACAGAAAGCTCCTGCACCCAGCTCTCCCTGGGAATGAATGGTGCCAGCTTCTGACAGCCTCTCTGAATAGGGTCATGGCTAGAAATCTGCAGCTGTATCCCACAGAGTAATTTTCTGGGAGCTTAACCACTTTATAAAGAATGATTTGATTGTGTTTAAAGACATAAAACCTGCTGCCTGCAGGATACTTTGATCCTAAACAGTATTTTTAAGTAAATGGGGCTGGGCAAGGCTATGAAATAATCTGCTGGTGAGTCATGCCACTGCAGAGATCCACGTTGTCAAACAGCATACCTGATTTTCTTGCTCTGTGTCAAATATTTGCTGTCTGTCTGAGTATAAAGGGTATTTCACAGCAAACCCAAATGTCTGTCATTACAAGGGTACATCTTTTTACTGCTGGCTATTCCCTCTCACACATGTGTACACAAACTCAGAGGAGACAGACATAAAGCCAAGGTAAAAAAAGCAGTAATCAAAATGGTACACAGAGTAAAAGCAACACCCCAAAAAAGCCATTAGCTTCCAGGAGAGAGTGAGCTTTCAGAGCCCTTGGTGGGAGCAAGCCCAGCTCCATTAAATTCAACAGGCCCTGTTACACTTCACTGCAGTAGGTCTTTTAGGGTTTATTTGGGGTTAACTGCCCAAATCCCTGGCTTACAGACCTCTTTATGCCCAAGATAACAAAGGCAAAGGCAAATAGAAGCTAAGAAGGAAGCAGTACAAGGGCTGGTTCCCTGCCCTCTGGCTCGATGTGTTTGCTGACAGCACAACGATGCAAAGCATTCTGCTGGACACACATTGTGGCTGTCCTGCTTTTATTCCAGTGGTGCCCGATACAGCCCCGTTCTCCCTTCTTTGCTCTCCTGGGACTTCACATAAAGTCTAGGTGGGGAGACCCACACGAAGCAAACAAGCCCTGTCTGCACTTTTCTTTGATTAGCAGATGATGAGAGTCAATTATAAACAGGGCCTGGCCACCCCTAGGCATAAAAGTTGGACTTTGTTCACACTTGAAGAATGCTACAGTAAGGTATAAAATGGGCATAAAATATCTCCCCTGAATCAGTGCTAGGCACAAAAGGAAAAACACAAAACACAATGAAAACCAGACCTCCTCCCCCACCTTTGTTTTTTCCTGCTTATCTTTCACTAAGTATGATGCTCCTAGAAGAAATAAGGAAACATTTACAAATGGGCATTTCTAGAAGCAAAGCTGTGGAGGAGCCTAAGCTATTAGCCAAGCATCAGAGAATAAGAACTTAGTCCTTATCTTGGTATTTTTTCCTCTAAACCCACCCTAGTCAGCTTTACACTGCAAGAAGCAGGAGCTGGTAGTGTCAGAGGGCTCCACAAAGAAAGCATGGTCCCAGAGCAAGGACAGAGGGACAACTGACCATGCCTCTGCTGCACCATGGTGGAGTCTTCCACCACTACTCAGCTCCTTGCAAAGTAACCACAGATGCAGATCAGCACCAATCTAATGTCTCAGTGCCTGGTACCTCACAGTATCTCAGTATCATGCTGTTTCCTCCTGCCGGAGCAAGTCAGTCCTCTGTATGCAGGTCCAGCAATAAAGCTCATGTTCAAAAGTCTGTGTGATCCAGACTTTAGATCCGGTAACCATACAGTTAAACATCAAAACAGTCTTTCTTTAGTGCATATCTATCTCACAGATCTATAATAGAGAATAGAGATTATAATGAGAAAGTCATGGGGGTGGGGAGAGGCAGGAAGAAGGAAAATGCCATTAAAGACTTGGAGCTGGATAAAATGATGCCATGATTTTACAGAACCATAAAATCATGGAATCATTAGACCTCTAGGATCAAATCCAACCATCAACCCAACATCACCGTGCCCACTAAACCATGTCCTGAAGTGCCATGTCCACATGTTTTTTGAACAGCAATACTAGACCACTCTTTCAGTAAAGTAATTGTTCCTAATACCCAATCTGAACCTCCCCTGTGCTGCCTGAGGCTCTTTCCTCTTGTTCTATCACCAGTTATGTGGGACAAGAGACCAACCCCCACCTCACTACAGCCTCCTTTTAAGTAGTTGTAGAGAGACAGAAGGTCTCCCCTCAGCCTACTTTTCTCCAGACTAAATTAATCATGTTCCTGGGATAGGCAATAAAACCAATCTGATCTCAAAAGAATGCACATGTTGGGCGCAAGCTGTTGTGAAGCAGAAAGTGTGTTCATAAGAAAGAGATGTCAGCACACGTGCAATCCGATCAAGAGGATAGTTTGTATTGCAATGGGACATGCTGCTTCTGGGCTGGCATTCACACAGTGTCTCCCTCTTGGGACTTCTGCTCTCTGTGTCAGCAACCAACATTTCCAGACCAAGCACTTGTCAATTCATTCATAATAACACGCAAGCAATTGCTTGCACACCCTTTCTTGATACTTTCATTTTCCAAGAAGCAAATTTACATACCACCATCCTCATGCTCACCTTGGGTAACACCAGATCTTCCCTTTGTGAACCTTTGTGCAGGTTCACAAATGCAGGCTGCAATTTCACATCAAAGCAGAAGCTGGAAACATGGTGACCAGTTCCAGGTACTGAGCCCTCAGACATCTGAATTAGCTGGAGAAAGTCCAAACAGAAAAAAGCAAGAAGGTCCAGAAGACATGATTTATGAGAAAAGAGTGAAATAATGAGGGTTGTTTAGTCTAGAAGACAGATGATAGTGACCTTCAAATTCATGCAGAACCAAGAGGAATGGATTAATCCTTTTTCAGATTAATCCTTTTTCTGTCTGAGAAGAGATCAGTTATACCAGGCATAACATAAAAATAGTTATGGTGGACAGTAGAACTAGTAATGGGCTTAAATTGCATCAAGGATGATTTTGATTACATTCCATGCTTGTTCTCCAAGTTTACCCGCAGGGTATCCCTCCCTGGGTTTCTAAGAACAATGTGCATTTAAATTTTGTTGTTGTTTATTTTCACCTAATAAGGGTGAGGGGCCTTAGTCTCTCCTGTTTATGATTTTTTTTCCTTATTAGTAGAACCAGCGGAACCCCTACTTACCGATCTGTGAGCTGCTATGGAAAGAGTCATCATGTGGAAAGGAGTTTGGGTATCAGAACCCAGTTATTATCTTGGAGCAAAATAGGGTTTTTCATGAGATTAAAGAAATCTCCAAGCTGCCTGACACCTCAGGGGAGATGCTGTGGGGCCTCTACCAAAGACAGAGCACAGATTTGCAGCTGTGATAAGGACTGAAGCACTCATTTATTTGCACTACAAGAACATTAACATCTCCCTGGGCTCCTGCAGAGCTTCAGGAAGGTCAAGTAGTAAGATGACCTTTAAAGTTCTCATCCAGTCCAAACCATTCTGTGATTCTGGGTATTCCCAGAGTTTTTCTACTTTCTTTCTGTTTTGGGATCATCTGCCTTCATTGTCCAGTTCCATCCTTGCCCTCAGAGCCTCTTGCAGATATTTCCACTTATAAGGAGCATAGCTACCAACAGATGCTGGCAGCAGCTCAGTCTGGCCAGCATGAGGCAGGGAGCACAGTCTGGTTTACTAACTGTAAATAAATGCTCCTTCCTTGGAATTCATAGAATTCCCATAGCCATGCAGGGGTGCAGAGCCAGACTTGCTGCTCTTGCTCACTGTTCGCTCCCGAGAGGTGGGAAGTGTGGAAGAAATGCACAGTTCCTTACAACCCTCATGCCTGCAGCCTTGGGGAGCTGTGACAAGTGACAAGGAAAGTCAACGACTTATTTCCTATCTGCTCTTTCCGCTCCCACAGCCACAGGTTGGGACATGCTCCACTGACTTTTTCATTCAGCACAGACAAGCCTCGGTGAAGGTGACCCATCTCCACCTACTGTACAGCTTGTAGAACAAAGCTTGTCAGCAGCTGTCATTTGACTTGGCACTGGCACATGCTTGTAGGAGACTGTTCTGGTTACTGCCTTATGCCTTCTTTTTTCTGATGTCTTTAATCAGTCACCAGAACCCGATGGATGTTTTTGGTAGTGAGCTGCACTACAGCTAATGTAAAAGAGCAAAGTTTTGCTTTCAGAGCCCCACCTAGCAACACCTTCAAAATTGCCTTGAGTGGCTGCAAACCAGTGTCCTATTGGATTTTTTTAATATATATTTTTAAATGGCAACATTTGGTGAAAAGCTATCACCACCTTTCATAGTACTTTATTATCATCATAATTGCATCTACACCCCCATACACCTTAATAGCCATGCCTGGGACTCAGGAGACCCTGCTACCTTTTCTTCCTCTCCTAGCAGGGAAGGCAGGTTTGGGGTAGATTTTTCTTTCAGCAAATAGACTTTTGCTCCTCCTTACCACACCAGAGACACCCTGGTTTCCTGCTCCTCCTATTTTGATCTCTGGTACAACAGTTCATGAATACAAAATCCTGTCCAAGTCTGCCAGGTCTGAGAAGAGATTTGTTATACCAGGCATAATATAAAAATAGCTGTTGAGGTGAAATGCTGACAAGTGAAAGCTTTCACATAATGAGCTTATGGGATCATATCTGAGTCTAAAACAGAAGAGTTCAATGGACCCCAGTGACAGCCGAAGAGCTCGTTTGCCCCCATGCAGCACACCAACACTTAAAGCCCATCACCTGGGCAGCATTTGATCCCCACCTTGATGCCATCTCACTCTCCCTCTGGCTCGGATACTGGCAACACTCAGAAATGGACCAAATTAAACAGATCTAAGCCAGGTTGCAGTCCCACCTTGGACCATTGTGCTAGTGTTCATAAGCTGCAGCAGCCATTGAAACCACAAACCAGAATTTTGCTGATTTGGACCTGGTTTCTAGAGCCCTGGACATGGAAGCAAGGACACAGTGAGTGCTGTCCTTGTGCCTCAGCAGGAAGTGGTGGTGGTGGGATGTGTTGTCTTAGGACTGCTGGTGTGGCTGGGATGAAAGAGTTCCCTGGGGATGCTCTGGTTGAGGGAAAGCAGCTGGGAAGATGGTGGGAAGGGAAGGAGGCAGAGAAGAAAGGCAGAACAATAGTTATTTATTTTGGTTTTAAAACCCAAAATGTCTAGTTTGTTTATTCTGTGCTCTGGGGGGAGAGTGAAGATTCCCAGAAAAGCATCTGGGGAAAAGAGGCTCTCACGTCCTTCAGCCCATCAAAGAACAGGACTGTAATGTTTATTTGAATTTAAAAAAAACCCGAACACGACCAAAAAGGAAAAAACACACAAAAAATAAAAAAACCTAAAACTCCCCCAAAAAGCAAAAACACAAAAACCAAAAAACAAACCCAAAGCCAATTAGAATCCTCACAACAGCTCCTGCCCCCAAACATACATCTGCACAGGCACACATGGATGCTGGAACATGGTTGCCCAGGTTGCCACTTTGGTCTTCCCTGAGCCTTCTCTGAACCCAGAGCAGGACTGCTCAAGTGGCTGTTGTACTCCAGCAGGCATCTTCATCCCCACAACACTGACTGCTTCATCTTATAGTGACCACCATAAGATTTTGGAGGGAGGATTCATGAGAGAGCAGGGAAACAAATGAACAAGCACCTGCACTGACATTCCTAATGGTTCAGTTCACATATAGCTGCACTTCACGACACATCTTGAAGCCACTCAGTCACTTCTGTTGTTTATATGAATTCTTGCAGTTTTTAGGACAGCTCACTCACCCCAAGGATGTCAGCCTGTCTTGGGATGTGATGACATGCCTGAAACATACATCAGGACTGGCTATTTTATTACCCCCTTATTGCCAACTGTAAAGCACTACAAGTAATCCTGAAGCAAACCTGGAGAAACAGGCAAGTGGCTTGTCAAGTAGTAATACCTGGGCTCTTTTGATCTCCATTTGTCAGGCTTGGGTTACACTTTCAGGCTTTGAATCTAAAATTCAAAACTACAGGTTTAGTAACTTTATTTTTTACCTCTTTTGTTTATCTCAAGCACAAAATAACACAAGTTGCCTGAAGTGGTGACATTACCAGAGAGCAACTCTTGCACCCTGCTGGCTTCCACTCTTAGCATTGCAAAGAGACACATTCTAAAGACAAAAAGAAAAAAAAAAAGTAAAAAAAAAGCCCAGAGCATCTTGCATTCTGAATTCCTGTTCCTTTTGTGAGAAACCTCTTGCCTTGCTGCTCTGCAAGAGTGGGTATGGTGGGATGGAGTAGACCTTGATAAAGCAGAGGAAGGGCTTTGCAGCCCCCAAAGGCACAACCATGCCCGAAAAAGCAGAGCACCAGATTCCAAGAATGGCCAAGAGTGAAAGAAAAGATAGAAGTCTATTAAAAAGAAAAAAAAAAAAGCATAAAAAGATTAGAATAAGATGTAAGAAAACACACTGCACATGTTTCAACTTACTGCATAGAATTAAAAAAGTAAGGCAGACATCAGTCTGGATGAACACCGACGGGCTGGACAACACAAGTGGGCTGGCCATGAGACCTGTCACAGAGCCCAGATACAGCAGAATCACATTCACTGCATTTTTCCTGGACAGGCTTTAGCCAAAGTGACAGCTTAACTCTTCAGTGTCCTGTAGCAGGCACTATGAAATACCACATATTGGACTGATACGTGAACTGAAAGGCAAAGTCTCTTTGTGCTTAGACCTCAGACCACAGAAATCTGGTCTGGCACTGCTTCAGGAAAAGAGAGCTCATGTTCAGGGGAAAATTACCCTTGACAACAGGGACATTGCAAATGTTGGAGAAGGAACCTTGCCCACAGTTATTTTTGTGCAGATATTTGGTATGCCAGGCTCATGAGAACAACAAGTGTATCCATAAGCTCACCTGTGGACAGTAGTTCAGTTGCTGTCCAGGAGAGGTGTGTTTCCAAAGGGACTTGGCACGGAGCCAAGCCACAGGGCCCAGCTCCTTACTGATTTGAGATAACCCAGGCAAACTAGCCAGGCTGAGAGCAGAGTCTACAGTTTTGCACAGGGAATGCAAGAGAGATGCAAGAGATGCTGTCCCAGCCAGGGGAGAGACATGAAGAAGGAAGTTTGGCACTGAAGACACCTGGCATGGAAAACATGTGAAGGAAAAAGGTTGCTGGAAAACCACCTCAGGTACACATACATGGCTTGGGGGCTGCATATGTTAAGTCTTGAAGCAGCAAGGGGGTCCAAAACATATCTATTTGCCTGGCTGGAAGCATCCCAGGAGCCATTTTCCCTAAATGGCAAGAATTAGAGACAGATGGCAAGGTCTGGGTTTCTCTCATCCATTACAAGTATTGCAGACGTTTTCCCCAGATATGTTTTGCAATTTTCAGTTGCTGCAATATTCCCTGGATGTGGTTTATCTTCACACTTCAGAGAGAGTTCCTGGACTCCCACTACACTACATGTGGGAGGACAACCGCAATTCCCCGTCAGATCTTCCACTCCTCTGAAAAACATACTTTGCCCTGGTGAGGCCACAGCTGGAATACTGCATCTAGTTCTGGGCTCCTCAGCTCAAGAGAGACAGGGAACTACTAGAGAGAGTCCAGCAGAGGACAACAAAGACAACTGGAGGATTGGAGCATCTCTTAATGTGAAAAGGCTGAGAGTGATGGGATTCTTTAGTTTGGAGAAGAGAAGGCTGCGGGGAGACCTTTTCAATGTGTACAAGTATCTAAAAGGTGGATGCAAGGAAGATGGAGCCAGACACTTCTCAGTAGTTCCCTGTGACAGGACAAGGGGCAACGGGCACAAGCTGGAACACAGGAAGTTTCATTTAAACATAAGAAAAAACTTCTTTATTATGAGGGTCACAGGGCACAGGAACAGGTTACCCATGGAGGTTGTGGAGTCCCCTTCTCTAGAGATATTTAAAACCCACCTAGATGCCATCCTGAGTAAAGCATTCTAGGTGATCCTGCTTTAGGGGGAGAATTGGGCTAGGTGATCTCTAGAGGTCCTTTCCAACTCTGACCATTCTGTGATTCTCTGAGTTTAACAACCTCGGTGGACACTGGAGATCTTGGTGATGCTTTCCCAAGCACAGCCACTAACTAACTCTATCATGACTTTGCTCTTCTCACAGTTCCTCAGACATATTTGCAGGCTTCAGAGGTAGTGGGACTGAGGGGTTATCTGTTGACATTTGAGTGTGTTCCCAGATCACATCTGTAGTAAGCAACACAGTATTTGGTCAAATTTTTGTAGTCACCAGGGGCTGAAGGAGAACAGGGAATTGCACACCAAGAGGTGCCAAAGGCCATCTTTATCTCGTTTAGGTTTGTTGCAGGAACTGATTCTCAGCTGGTATATTGCTGAGAACAGCAGGGAGCAGCTCATAATTCTGAATGGAAACACCCTGGTTTGAAACAATGAGTCAACTGGCTTCTAAGATCTACTCTAATAATAAAAGTACACATTTCTGGCTAGTGAGTTGTGGAGAAAATAAACTGACAATGGAATCACTTTAGTTACTAATGTCTAAGCATATTTAACTTCACAAAAGGATGCTGTTGAAAGAATTTTTCATGTGTAAAATGCTGTTAAGTAGAAGAGGAAGCTACTGAAATTTAGTATCTGGTGGTCATCTCGGCATACACAAGAGAATAAATCACAGCCTTTGGGTTCCAGAGGCTCCCAGGCTGGACTGGTAGGTGTTGGGTAGGTAAGCCCATGAACACTTCACTCTGGATTGTTCTTACATTCTTGAAATGAACCTTTGCCCTGAGCCACAGGAGGTGTCCCTACATGGGGTAAACAATGATGGTTACCCTGAGCTTTTATTCCTTTCCTGTAAATTTACATATTTCCTCTCTAATAAGTAACCACTACAGAAATGACTTTAGGAAATAAAGTGCAAGGAACAACCTAGTCTTGTTTTCTGGCAGAGAAAACATGGAACAAAGCACAGGGAAATTTGCTTGCTTTGCAATTCAGTGTATTTTTCCAAATGCTTCTCTCACTGCAAGCAGTCCTTGAGGTTGAACATGAGTGCTTCCCTGCCCATGGAAGTGTTGCAGTGACTGAAGTTTGCCCTATGAACTTCCCTTCTTCTTCCTCCTCCCAGCACACCTCCATGCTGATGCTTACCTACATACAGAAGATTTCTGGGAAGCAGAAGCTAAAGGCTTCTCTTCAGGGGAAAGTGGGGGCTGTTTGTTGTTTTTTTTTAATGCGGAACTTCTTACTCTGTCTCCACCAGAGGCATTTCATATCCTGCTGACTAGGCACTTCATCCATCATTTCAAGCCAAAGACAAATCCCTGACCACATCTGAACAATGACAGCACAAATTCAAGATTTGTGTGCGTATTTTTTCCCTCTCCCAAAGTTTCTACCCTGTACTATTGATCAAATATTTGCTTTTCTCAAAGCAGATAACATTTGTGAACTTACAAACTTCAGCTGCAAACCCTTATCCCCCTATGCTGTTTATCTCCAGAGTACAAAGACCAATTGATTTCTTCCATGACAGCCAGATGCTGGCTCTCAGCTTTCATCCCTCCTGCAGTCCGTGGTTTTAGTCTTTGGTTTGTACTCAGTTGATTTAGAGAATGAAAGAAAACAATAGGGAGAAGAGGGTCAGGAAGGAACAAAAGTGAGCCTAAAATAGGGTTAACGAGTCATCTGAGTACAAAGAAACCATTCAGATCATCTCCATGGTGAAGGACTAATTTAGCCCACAGTCCCTTAAAGCAATCATACCAATTTCTGGCACTCTGAATGGAGAGTACACACGCAGCCTCCAGTGTCTGAAGTTACCCCAGTAGAGTTTTCAGTCAGGGAGTGAATGCCATCCTGCCAGGTGCTCTACAGACCCCCAGATACCAAGTACAGCTACACTGTCTTAATTTCTAAGCCTTGAAACATGAGATAAATCTCCATCTTCAGCTGAGAATCAGAAACAACACACTTGGTCTTCAAGCCCCAAAGCACATAAGGAGATAACTAAAAATACTGGCAATAATAAGAAAAGCACAACTTGGCACAGGGAGAAGTTATCATCACTGCTTCTTAGTTTGCCTAAGAGTTTTCAGCCCCACCAGGCTAGGGAGGCTGCTGGAAGGATGATACCATGAGGATCCACAGCCTTAGGATGACCTTGAGAAATGGAATTGCTTCAGGAAACAGAGCTATGAGAAAATGAAAAGAAAAAAATACAGTGGAAAAAATGCATCACTTGGCTTAGTTTTAGTTTTGAAAATAGGGGAAAAGCTTTAAGTTTCTCACTCCTGCATTTTGTTTTTCTTAGCAGGCGGAGTCAGAGCCGGGGCTAGACAAGACAGGGCTTGTGCAGAGGGCTGACATATGAAATCAGGTGAGCTGGAAAAGCTGTTAGAAAAAGCCAGGGGGTATAGTAGCAGCCTCCATATTCATAAACAGGAAGGAAAACCCCTTTGGGGAAAACAGACCACTTGCAGCAACCTTTTGTGATGTTAAATTGGGCACCCTGAAGCTTTGGGTTTCCCCTTCAAGTCCAGCATACCCAGGACCTTCCTTTCCTCCCCCGCCCCCCACTCTTCTTCCTTTCCATCATGTTCTGGAAAAGCATTCTTTAAACCAGTGGTCTAATTCAGGTGTGTCTTGTTTCAGAGAAAGCTGCTGGGGAAGAGAATATACAACTGGGGAAATACTTTATGCTTTTGAGCCATGCTGATGAATCCTGTACCCACAACATTAATGTCTGAGCTGTTCTTGAACACCTCTCCAACCAGTTTTCCTGACTGCATATGTTCCTAGAATCAGTCATCATGGGAACAATGGTCAGAGTGGAAAGCCAGCTTGAGCCTGGAGAACCATGAAATAAATTGCTCCAAAAGCTTGCTAAGGCCTGCCTCGCATTGAGGGGGAGACACAAGACTTCCTGCTCAGCTGACTTAAGTTTTTCCTTGTATTCTCTCATGTAATCACAAGTAACATCAGCTGCATATCATAGATACAGGAGGAAAACCAAAAAGCAAGACCTGTGTGCTGGAAACAGAACATGAGAATCAGCCAAGAACAATAATTTATGATAAGACTTCTCACATCAGACGTCTTACCCAGTTGTTTGAAAGGCGTGGTGGAAAAGTAGACCTTAAATAGTTTTCCCTCCTACAAAATCGCTTAGTTTGGCAACGAGCACTGAGAAACCTGGCATGAGGTAGATGCACTCTGTAGAAAGCTTCCAGTTTCTTCACCAGGGGAACCTCCTGTTTGCAGCTTAGTTTTCTGTCTTCCAAAAGACAGAAATTGAGCAAATACTGCCAGGCCCTCCTATTCCAAGTGGTCCTTATGAGGGTTGGCATAAATTCGACTTCTTCCAGGAGTATAGGTGTTCTTCTGATTTTCCTCACCAAGACACACCCTTGAATATCTCACAAGGTTGAACGAGATCATTAGACACAGAGAGCATAATCCAGAGCCTGTTCTCTAGCTTTTTTTTTTTTCTTTTTTTCTTTTTTTTTGTATATTCTACCCACTATCTTATATATTGAAAGATGCCATAACATGTTATGTCTCCACAAACCAGTGGTGTTCTTCATTGCTCTCCTCTAGATATATGGGACATTTACTTTCCTTAAGGAATCTGAAAGAAAAAGAGGGCAACAAGATACCAGGCATAGCTCCACTGAAATTGCCATGGTTAAATCAACATGCAGGAAGCCAGAGTCAGAAGCAATCCTATTAAATTCAGTTAACATCAACTCAGAACACCCTCCCAAAGTTTCAGGGTTGCTTAACATAGCTTTAAGGAGCGATGTATTATGGGGTCCTCTTCATTTGTCACCATGAAATAACATATCCGGGATATGGATTGTTTGTACATGAACTCAATAAGAAAGATAAATGAAGTGGAAACTGCCTGCATCTCTTGCATATGGAAATCTGTATTTAAAAGCCACCCACACAGCTAATTGTTCTGAGCTCAGTTTCTTGTTTTGTGGTTGGACTCACAACAGAAACACTGTTCTATGATACAGTATTTTCTGCCTTGGGTCTTGTGATTCTCATGGCATTTTTCTTTGCATCTCCATTTTCACTGAGGCCTGAAAATATCAAATTGATATTAACAGCCTGTTGATTCCCATTAGTGCTCTTGATGACTACCCCATCAGAACTGAGAATCAAAGATGTGGAGGAAGAAAGTAGGCTTTAGAAGATTCAAGAGGAGCCCTGTATCAGATCCATGTTGAACCAGTGGCAGAATTAAGTGGTTGTTTTCAGTCTTACCTCCCTCATCCAGAAAGGTTACTTATCCCTGTTTGACCTTCTCATTTTGAGAAATTCCTGGGAGCTGCCTAGAAGCTACCAAGCCATATTCCTTGTGTGAATTGTTTCAGATGCACCTCACACCAAGTCCAAAAACCTCACAGGTGTGGCAGCCAGTTCTGGTTCCTGTTGGGTGAGGCTGTAACAAGCTTCTTTGATTAGGATTGCATCACTGCATGCAGCAGCTGATTGTCACAGCCCCAGCATCTACTGGCATAGACCCTTAGAGTCTCTGCAGGAGCACAAAGCTTTTGTCATTCCTCATATTTTATAGAGAAAACAAAACTGAGTGGCTCTACCCAGGAAATCTGCGATAAAGAAGGAATAAATAATAATAATAATAATTTGAAAATCAGCGTTATTGCCTCAGTTCCTGCTGTTCCTAAACCAAGAGTCAAGCCTGAAAATACTGCATGAGGCCAGGTTCCCAAAGAGGAAATCACACTTAGTTTTTCAAAATGATTTCATAAGCTTTTTCTTTCTCTGCTTTTATATACCACAGTAGCACAAGAGGAAGCATAAGGCGTCACCTGTTGGTGGCTGTGGAGGGAAATGTCTCCAGTGCCTCTGACTTGGAGTGCCTCCAGGGGAGACAGCAGTGAATGTAGTTAGTGTCTCCTATCTGGTTGTACCTTCAGCTTAGTGTGCATGCTTGGACCAGAGTCACATAGAAGGGGGATTTCTAAGTTGGACATTATTAGAAACAGATGCATCAAGAGTCCAGTGGTTGAGCCCTGTGGAGCTCCAAGGAAGCAAGGTGTTACTCTTGAAGATGGGCTGAGGCAATAACATTTGACAACTGGGATGGATAAAGGGGGAAACATCCCACATCCCTTCCCCAGCCAGCAGAACATTAGAACAGTTGAGCTCTACCCACAGCCACATTCCTCCACAGAAGGAAGAGGCTGGTAGTATCAGAACTGGTACTTGCTGACAACCCTTTGCACTCACCTTTCCCAGGAGAGCAGCAAAACTCAAACCACATTTTTTCTGCAGTGATGAATGGGAGAAGTTCTTCTGAGCCAACTGTGAGAAGGAACCCCCCCCCCACATCCCCATAGCAAGCAGATGCCCCACACACAGCTTGGGAGGGTTGCAGCAGGTTCCAGATGGCTGGATTAGTGCTGCCCATGAGGGATAGCAGCATTGGGCCAGCATGAAGCACTGAACATCACCTGGGACTCCCAGTAAAACTCCTTACGTCTCACTTAAATACTGGGAAGATTGCATTAGTCACAAGGGGATAGACATGGAAGTATTTTTCATGCCCTCTTGACTGGGGAAAAAGGGGCCTGCTCTCATCCAGCCAAACTATGTGGTAGGATGTGTTGGCCCTGATGACCACTGTTTTGGTTGAAACAAAGAATCACACAGAGATGACTGCAGTACCTGTGCCTGGGACCAATAGCCTCCTGTCATCAAGGCATCAGGCAGCAGCTGCTGCGTGGATTTTGTTAATACTCACTCCTGGTTCATGATCTCAGGCTGGTTTCTCCAGAGCAAAGAGAGGATGTGAGGGGGAGAAGGAAGAAGCTGCAGCTGAGAAAGGGTATTGGTAGCCACTGTGCAGCTTCCAGGGATTTTCCTGCATTCAAGAACTCATACTGAGTGGTCGAGTTCATGTTGACCTCCTGGCAACACGCACACCTCTTTCAGAGGACAGCTGGGTCACAACCTCTACTTGAGTAGCTCAGTACATCTGTCAAGAGACCTATGAGACAGCAGCAGAAAAAACATCCCAAATGCCACTCATCAGTTACCTCAAATACTCTTCCATCCCACGCACAGAAGAGAGTCAGTGGCCTTTGGACCTCTTTGACTGCAGAAGCTCTTCATAAAACTATCAATGCCTTGACCCTTTTGGGTAACATGATCCCCCCAGGCAGGTAGCAAAGCCAGCATTAACATTTCACAGGGGGGGTTTAAAACCAGGAGGAAGGAACAGATACCAACATTGTAACATTGCAAAGCTCACTGGGAGCTCTGAGTCAAAAGAGCTAGAAGGAGCTAAACAGAGCAGCTTTTTGTTTTGCAATTGTGACAGTTTCCAGCTTTCTCTTACCTGCTAAACACATCTCAAGCCTGTGGAAAAGTATTTAGGAATGAGATCATGCATCAGCTGTTGCTGGTGTAATCTTGCCTAGAGGGCCAAGCTTCCATCAGCTCTCCTGGGAGCAGAGCATGCCTGGGGCCATGAGCAGGAAGGAAGACTCATGCCTGCAGGGAAGCTGACCCTAGTCAAGGGAGGGTCAGCAAGATTTCCACAGCTAGTAGTTGGAAGAGTCTCAAATCTGCTTGGAGTGCTTCTCCGCTCAGTCCCATGGCCCCTCCTTGCTAAGCAAAACCTCCTCTGGTCCCAGCCACTGCTCAGCACTGGCTGCCACAGCCCTGCCAAGCATGGTCCCAAGTACAGCCCCACCAGGCACTGTCACATCTGAACATCCATGGAGTTCTGTATGCCGTGGTGCAATGGCTGCATCTTTCAGTGGGAGGTGTGGAGGAAGGAGGACTTCACTCCCTGAGATCCCTGCAGTCCCACCAAGAGCCACACGAATAATACATGGTGACAGTCAGCTACATCTCACTTCTTTCAGCCTGTCACTTCTCACACTGTGTATTTTAAAAACTACCCCAAAAACCCTACAGCAAAAAAAGACCCAGTGGACATCTGTGCAAGCAAGTACTTGGTTCACAGAATCACAGAATAGTCATGGTTTGAAAGGACCTCTGAGATCAACAAGTCCACCCACCCACCCACAAAACAAGCAAAAAACCAAAACCCCTACAATCTCAGCCACCAGAGCATGACCTGAAGTCCCACATCTGTAGGTTTCCTAAATACCTTCAGGGATGGTGACTCAACCACCTCCTTGGGAAGGCTGCTCCAGTGTTTGACCATTCTTTCAGTAAAGAAATTCTAATCTAATCTAAACCTCCCCTGCCACAGCTTCAGACCATTTCCTCTGGTCCTGTCATTATTCACATGGGAGAAGATGTAGGTCTCAGCTGTCTGCTGGTGTGGGGCACACACCACATTTAGCAAAGCATCACAAGCTCTGTGGTGATAAAGGGCCAGGGGAGACAAGCTAGAAACAGGAAAGAAAGAAGGGGTTTTCCCTGTGTGCACTGGATCGATTTGTCTGACCTGCATGACACCTGGGCACAGCAAATCCTTCAGAGACTGGCAGCAAGGAAGATTCTTCCAGCCCATCACCTCCAAGATTATAATCAAATGACACTAGGTCATGGAGAAAGGAAAAAAAAAACCACCAAAAACCCACGTCCCTACAAACATAAAGCAGAAAACAAAATGGCTCACCACCTTTTTCTGTGTAACAACAAAAAAAGGGAGCCACAAAGGTCCAGAACAAACAAGAGCAGCCAGGCAGGGTGGTTTGAAGCAGGGATCTGGAAGAATTCTGAGTGGAAGTCAGGATCTCCCCTTCCTCTCTGTCCCAATTCCTTCCCTTCACTGCCCTCATGCTACCACCCCAGCAAACCACAAGTAGCAGCCCAGCACACCAGTCACCCCCATCTTTATTCAGTGAACTGCACCAGTACAGATGTGCATTGACCAGATGTGCCCCTGGACCCAAAGCTTGTCATGGCCATGGGAATGCTGTGTGATGCTCCATGAAGGGCAAGCTATGCAGAAAACACTGAAATACTTAAGCCGTGACCAAGATTGGTGACACGTGTTTTTGACAAGTTTCTATAGCCTGTTGAATCCTAAAGTACCAGAGCTTAAAACACAGAAATAAGTAGGTCTGAAAATAGAGGCAGAGATGCTGCTTTCCCCATAGAGTGATCACAAGCAAAATATTGGGTGTGCAGTCCCCATTACAGCTTGTTACTGCCTGTTCTCCCTGGTGCTCCTTTGAGGGACAGACAGACTACTTGGTGCAAAATCTGTAGCTCCTCTTGCTGTCAGGGTTGGGGAAATGCATTTTTCCCTGTGAGAACATCACAAGGTAGGAGCCTCTCGTTTCTTGGCCACAAGACTCAAAAGGTGTTAATGTCTCTGCCAGGGCAGGGCCATGATTGACCTGGATCCACCCGCCCACCTACCAAAGGTGACTTTGGTGAAGAAGGAACCAGGCCCACATAGAGATAGAAATGACACTGGCCTGCTTCTCTGCTACAAGTTTGCCTAAGGGATCTGGCAGAGTCATAACTTTCTGGAAGTTATCACACTTCTTGCATGTCTCATTCATTGCTCTTATCAAGTTACTGAAGCCTCATGCAAAGGAGGAACCTCAGCACCTGATTCAGGGCACGAGTCAACAGGACCCAGGCCACTGAGGGAAGAAGTAAGACCCCAGCACAAGGATCCCAAGCTAAATGCTAAACTGACTCCCCAGAAAAAGATAATGCACTCCCAGGCAGGCTTGGCTTTTGTTTCTGCTCTGCTTGTCTACCAGGAGTCTCTCCATCAAAAAAAAAAAAGTCTACTTTATTTAAGGACATGTGAAGTGTCCTCTGTTAGTGGCTTGAAATATGCACATAAACTTTTCACAGTAAACTCCCTACAGCCCCACTGGCAAGATCTTCTCAGTAATTAATTGGACAAACCATTTATTTAGTCACCAAATATAACAAAGTAATTGTCAAGTTTCAGGCCATAAACCCAGCATTGAAATTCTCAGCCCAAGATAACAGCATAAGCAGGGTAGGCAGGGATCCAACCTTGAAGAATAAACAAGGCACCCTTTTGTGAACCCAGCCCTTGGGGCTTCTTTTTGTCATACAAGAGGAGTTATTCTGCACCTCTCATCCCTGCATTTCATTACATCCCAGGCACAGGTGTTGTCTCAGGCTTTTGGGAGAGCTGATCCTGAGCAGGACAAAGAGAGCTGCATATTGAGAGACTATTAATACAAATGAACCACCAGAAAGATCATAGCAGATAAAACAAATATGTACCCTTTAATTATGGACAGGCAGTAATTAATTCATGTTACAAACTAATTAATGACCTCTCTAAGGGCAAAGGAAAATTGTCTGTTCATACCTTAAAATGATGTTACTGCTGCTTAGAAAACAAAAACAAAACATCAACTGAAGATCAAACAGCTCAGTCAAAGACTGAATTTGTTTCCAGGAAATCCTATGTTCTTCTCACCAAGGAGCTGTGATTCATAGTTGTATCTTGCTAAACAGTCTGAAGCTGGCTGCTCTCATTTGGTCCACATTGACAAGTTTTTGCAATTTTTGTCCAAATTAGAAGATTCCCAGAGCCAAAATAAGCTGTGGAGTGGCAGACAATAATAAAATTTTTAGATTTATTACAGGCTTAGTATTATTTTAGCACTTTGGAGACCTAGTAGAGAGCCAAGACACCCTTCTCTTTCCTCTTTGCCAAGTATTGTGTGAAACAGAACAAAACAATATGGTGCCTGTCCTCAAACACTTGTGTCCCAGCATGAGAGGACAATCACAGGCAGATGGCAAATGCTCCAGGTCATGCAAAAATCGTGACTGTCCTGGGAGACTGCACTAGCAGTGCCTCACATGGTCCCACAAGGAGTCTTGGTGCATCCAAGTTTTGGAGATAGTGACTTTACAGTCCCGTTGCTTTTCTCTCTCCAGTAAAGACCAACCTAAAAAGGCACAGTCTCTGAAAGGAGGGCTGAAGTTTAGAGATGCTCCTACTCTTTCTCAGTCCATTGCAGTGTCCCATAACACTGACTCACTTAAAATGGTTGTAAGAAGCCATCTGTTTTGTACAGAGGAAGCTTAAGCTCATATGGCTGCTCCTTGGCTGAAAGAGCAGAACCATCTTAAACTAAACAAGTGCATCATTTCCCATGCAAGCTGAATGTGAAGGAGGTTGTTTGTTTGTTGCTGCTATAGAAATGAGAGACCTGGGGCCAGAATTTCAGCTGTCCAAACTGGAATAACTCTGCTGATTATTTTACAGATGATTAGGTTGTAAACTGCAGTTCTGTCCCACTTTGATTTTCTTTCAAATTTCTCATGAGAAGCCTTTCTGAGTCAGATACAGCTTCAGCTGATTGCTTCTCACTGATTCTTCTCCTTTCCATTAGAATGTGAACTTTTACACCAAACTAAGCAGAAGCAGATGAGGAAAAGAGCCAAGCAGGCCTATAGCATCACAAATCTCGACTACCGCAGGAAAAGAAATGTTTCAAAAAACTCTCAAAAATCCTCATCCTCCCCCAAAACTCACTCCACCCTCACTATTCACATGTCTCTCAAGAGACAAATCAGTATATACTGAGCACAGAATCATAGAATGCTTTGGAAGGGACCTTAAAGACCACCCAATTCCACCCTCTGCTTGGGCAGGCACACCTCTCACTAGACCAGCCTGCCCCAAGCCCCATCCAACCTGGCCTTCAACACTTCCAGGGAAGGGGAAGCCACAGCTCTGCTGGGCAGTGTGGGTCACTGTTTCACCACCCTCATAGTGAAGAATTTCTTCCTAATATCCAGTCTAAATCTTCTATCTTTCTGTTTGGAACTGCCACCCCTGACCTAATCACTCCATGCCCTTGTAAAAAGTCCCTCTCTAGCTTGTCTGTATCCCCTTCAAGTACTGGAAAATGCCCTAAGGTCTTCCCAGAGCCTTCTCTTCTCCAGGCTGAACAACCCCAACTCTCTCAGCCTGTCTCCATAGCAGAGGTCCTTCAGAGTCCTGGACATCTTTGTGGCCTCCTCTGGACAACTCCAAGGGCTCCATGTCTTTCTTGAGTTGGGAGCTACTGGGCTGAGCACTGAAACTGGGGTCTCACCAGAGTGGAGTAGAGGGATAGAATCACCTCACTTGACCTGCTGGCCAAATTTCTTTTGATGCAGCCCAGGATATTGTTGGCTTTCAGGGCTGCAAGCCCACGTTGCCAGCTCATGTCAAGTATATCTAGTTTGCCTTTCCATTTGTTATGACTTTCTCCTAAAACACTGAGTGCAAAGTTTTCTTTTGTTAAAAGAAAAAAAAACCACCTCAAAATCTCAAGTAGTTACATCAGTCTGTGCTAGTGAAGAAAAGGAGAAACTTAAAAGTATTGCAAGGTACACAGTAAATACAGAATGTCTCTGTACAGTATGAGAGCATCCAACACTTATTCACATTTGACCTTCTATTCCTGGGAAAAACATAGGATTATATCCTCCTCCAAATCCCAACACACGTCATGCTTGCAAGTCAGCTCTCTGAACTAGTCACTGTGGTTGCAAAAGCCAAAATGACCCAATCTGGTCTGTTGTTCCCATTATAAAAACAAGAGTTGTTGTTAGTATAAGAATAATGACAGTGACAACAACAAGGAACTGAAAAAGCATTTTTAAAGGCAGGGGAATCAACGTGAAACTGTCACAAGTATTAGATGTTTAGCAGCAACTAAAGTGATGGGTAAGAAGAATCTCAAAAAAGGCAAAGTAGTAATGATAAAATTACAGTGGTAAGTTAAGTATTATGGTGGCTTTCTCAGGTTTTTTTTTAGATTTTATTTAAAAATAGTCCCCCCAGAATTAATAATGTTGCATGTTTAAGGGTCCCACACACATGTATCTATCCACACCCTGCTGCTTCTCAGCAGAGATGCTTGAGGCCACCAAATCAGACTGGGAATTCCTGACTGCTGAGGTCTGCTGTTTAGAAAACTGCAGACAATGCCTAGAATAGACATTGAAGACCAGGCTGAAAAGGGATGATGGATATGAGGACTCTTGAAACAACTTGATCTGAAATGCTTTTCTGCTCTGAGCAAACCAAGGATGCTCAAAACACTTTCCATATTATTGTGCTGAGAAGAACACAGAAAAAAAAAATTAAAAAAATCTTTCAAATGGGAAAAATATCAGAGGTTTTGATTTAACAACTGTTAGAACACATTAGCCTTCATCTTACAGACACATCCCAAGTAAAAACATCAGCTCAATATGAAAAAAACACCCCCAAGTAGTATTGTTTAAGAAAAACAGCAACTGAATGTTTTAAATTGTATTGTTTTAAAGAACGCTTTGAAATTAAAGTAATTCTGAAGTGTTCACAGTTCTCACCCTAACTCTTTTCAAGTGTCTTTACAGGAGTAATTTGTGAAAAAATCCCACATTCTATTCCTATGGCTAGACGTACAGCACATGGCAGCTAGAGAGACTGTAGCACTTCTATCACAGTGGGATTCTTTTCTGTAGTCTTCCATCTACATCTGCTCCCAATAGGACAAACCCCTGCCTTCAACAAGCTATACTCTTCTGGATGAAGTTTGAGTTTAAAACCAAACCAAAATTTAAAAAAAAAAAAAAAAAAAGGAAAAGTTGCTGTCAAGTTAAAAAATGCCAGGGTTGGAGGGTGGAAAGGGAGAGGATTGCCAAGAGGGCTGCAGTTTCCAGAGAGCAGAGCATGAGTCAGCAGAGAAGTGATTTTATTTTTTATTTTAATATTACAGAGCACAATGGTACCCTGAAGACCACAACAGGTGGTCTTCACTGCAAGACCATCTTCACTGCAAGACTGTGTGTGTTTTATCAATCAGACAGCAAGATCTCATTACTTCCTGACAGAGGAACTCCCTACAATGATTTTTTTATTAAAAAAACCCCAAACAACAACTAAAAAAAATAAAACATCAACAAAAAGAACTTATTTATTTTTTTAAAGAGAACTCAGGCATTCTACATGCCCTTGAAGGTTTGCCAGTATGAGAAAATTCTTCCATCTCTTTAAAGCTGATTTGTCACCACAACATACGTGAACTTGCTGTTCTTTCTCCCTCAACTTAGTGCTCCTTTTATTTGCTCTCAAACCTGTGAAAACTTTCAGAAAACATTTTGGTCTCCTGGTGGCTGGGTATTATTAACCTCTACCATGCCAGCCAGTCCTTTTTGCTAGTGTTTATTCCACTTCACTGGCACTTCCACATCACTTTTATACCTACCTCTGCATGGAAGGCACAGGAAAGCTGCACCACAGAAAGTCACAAACCAACTTTGTCTTATCATATAGACTACAAGAGGGATGAAGTAAGACAAAACTCCAGCAGCAAGAATATATGTGTGCACACCTCTGTCTCGCTACTCAAGTCTTCTTTGGGGTCAGGTCCAGATGGTCCAATCCCTTAGTCCCCCAAACACCTCTTAGCTCTTACACAACCTGCCAAAATGGCTTTTTGTTGTTCCTACTAATAATGTAATTTCCAGTCTTCCTCACATCACCTCCTGAGCAGCATTATTGCACAACTCAAATGCCCAGCTGGGACATCTGCCACTTGGTTACCAACAACTCAATGTCAGACTAAAGACCCTGGCTGGAAAACCCCTGAGAGGAGGATGGCAGGGAAAGGAGGTGGAATGACTGCATATCACCTGCTGAGCTCCAGCACACCAGAAGGAAAACCAGCATCATAAAACGATAAATACCTGCTATAAATTGCAGCTCCCAGAATGTTCCAGTGTTGCAATTGCTAATGGCTCTGTCACTGGGGACAGTTATTTCCACTCTCTGCTCCTGGGAACAGGCAGGATCCCAGGCTGAGGATTCAGATCTTGATCTAAGAAAAGCTTCTCACCTGAGTGTGGAACAGGGGTGTGGGAGAGAGCTGGACCTAATGCGACTGAATCACCTACCCTTTAGCAGCCAGGGCAGGAGTCCTCAGCTAAATTCCTGCTCTTCACATCTTCAATCCAAAGTGCAAAAGCGCTTTTCCCAAACTACTTCAGAAAGTGTCTCAGGAGTGTTGTGTTTGTGGGTTCTGGGACTGTCCCAGGCCTCCGCTTGCCTTCAGGGATGGACCAGAGCAATCATAAATGCATTGCCCATGAAGACAGACACTTTTTGGGCAGTTTGACTTAGAGCTTGGGTCAGGGTGACCCTGAACTTTCTACATACACACAGTCTGCTGGTCCTTCACTTTGCTGGAGGGACAATTATAGCTCTTCAAATGCAAACAGGCTTTCATCAAAATGGCCCCAAATTGTGACAGTCTAGAAAATGCAAATGTGGCCCAGTCTAGTCAGTAATTTTCCTAGACCACCAAGAGCATCTGGCAACACCACTCATGCCAGGAGTGTGACCCTGAGCTGGTTTTTCCTAGATGTCAGGAGCAAGCTTGTCACTTTTCAGAACTGCAGGTCCCAGTTGCACGGGCCAAGGAAGAGGGATGTCATGCTCAAGACTTGATAGCACAGGGAGGTTTAAGGAGAAGGGTCTTATTTTCCTGTCCTTTCTGCACAAGTAGATGGCTACCTCTGGAGAACTGGGCTTTTATTCTGAAGCGAGAGCTGTAACAGCTCATCCAGCCTGGGCTGTGCCTTGCCTCTCATGGAGCATTCCTCCCTCTACACGTCTGCAAAACATCAGACACTTTCTGTTCAAGAACATGTGGGCTCTTGCCCAGCTCATCCTCTCCTCTCCCTTGTCTCTGAGTAGGGCCAAGAACTTTTCTGCTCTATTTCCCCTGACTGAAATGAGTTTTGACCTCAGTGTGCTCAGACATGGGGGCCTGAATGTGCGACCTGAATGTGGATTTGTACAACAGCAAGCTGTGATATCACAGACAGATGAGCAAGCAGGTCCATCACTGACCCAAACCTTTTGGGGTCGGTGGACAGGCACTAGGGATGTCACCAGGCTTTACATATGGCTGTGGATGCCAAGTTCAGGGGCTAAAGCTCAAAAGAAGGCAATGGAGGCATTCTGCCCTTGGCACTTGGCTGCTGAGTCCCTCTATATTTCACCATACTGCTTCCATAAAATATCTCCATCATGATACTGGCCCCCTTGGAGCACTTGGAGAGAGTTAAGTCATTAAAAACAAACCAAACCAAAACAGCCTGCTTTTCAGGTACCAGAAGGATGAAATGGAGTCTTCTCAAATGACCTGTGCCACTGAAATTATTTACCAACTACTTCTGAGTCACAAATGTATCACAGGAAGTCAAGGTCAATTTGCAGACCGAATGGGAGGAAATCCAGTACATAAATAATCTACCATGAACCATTCACCCGTTGCTATTCCTATTACATCCTCAATAAGCTAATAAGCAGCACTGTTACTCAATGAAAGATTGAAAGTATATTTGCCTTTTTCGGGTGTGATATGATCACTCCTAATTGATTTTGGCCACTGGCTCACAGTGCATGGTAGATAACTGGGAAAAGCATTAACTTTCCCATGCAATCATCCTGGTCAGTGATCAAGACAAGCAATTCTCCAACAATCACTGGAAACCTTCCTGCCTGCAGCTCCAGTGCTCCCGCTAAGCACTGGGTGTCTTTCCTTCGCAATCCTAAAGCACCTGCTTTCTGGAAACTAGGGCCCTCATTTCTGGCCATTTGACCTTATGTCATTACATCGGTCATTTATGGTGAAATTTTGTATGGTTTTCTTTGGCAAAGCTAAACCCCTCTATTAAAAGGGCTAGGAAATCTCTGTGAAATAGTAACTATGTGACAGACTTTGGAAGTATGTAGGCACACAAGCTGAGCTGCTGTATATGCTGGTGTGGGTGACACAGAAAAAAATAACCCAAATCTTAGCACAAGGACAGCACTCCCCTCTGGTACTGTGTTTTGTTAGTATTTCCACCTCCTGTTAAAGTCCCAAACCTATCATTCATCATTAAATACTCTTTTATCTGGCCAGATGGCCTTTCAAGATCTACTGGTTGCCTCACTGGACTTTCACAGGGAGACTGGTCACAAGAGACATTTCATTTATTGCCTTAAATGCAACCACCCTCAGTTCATAGCATAACTTCATCTGATTTTAGGAATTTCCTGGAGAAAGCTTCCCATCAGAATCTTAAACCAGACTTTAAACTCTTGCAGTTAAAATCAAGGGTAGATAACCTTACCGAGCTTGAACAGATTTTTGTTTCGTAAATTTATAGTAAGTACAGACAAGGCACAGATTTAAATAAACCCAAAACTTCTTTAACAAACTGGGAGCTTCCAGACAAGAGGTGGATTGATCTAAAAACCAGTGCAGGTTCATACACCTGCTCAAGGGAATTTTCCTCCATCCTGTAGCTGTGTGTAAAAAGCAACAGTGTCTATAGCTTCCTCAGACCATCTTGTTTTTGCTGATTCCCATAAGTATTTCAGTGCAAGCATGACCCTTTATCTTAAGCACTTGAAATAACCAGACTTGAATAACATGTATGTCTTTGGCTCAAAAAGGCCAAGGAGACATTTAAAAAGAGACTGGATGTGGCACTCAGTGCCATGGCCTAGCAACCGCACTGGTGGGTCAAGGGTTGGACTTGATTATCTTGAGGTCCCTTCTGCTAATTCTATGATCTGGAAAAAGGGCCAATCTGTGCTGGAAAAAGGGGGGGATTATCTTTAGGCCATGGCAAGCTGCTGGAGCAGGCTGTAATATTAAAGCCTCCAGCTAGAGACGAGCATATGACTAGACCCTAATGGCAGCTAAAGATACAGAATAAAGTAGAAAGTATCATAGTGCTTTTTTAGGTCAATCCCAATGTGCTGACCATAGCCAGGGAGTGAGGGCAGGAAGAGGGGAGCCTGCAGGGACTCTTTGCTTCACACACCCCTCTCCTGCAGCCACTGGCAGGTCAGGGATACCCAGTGGCAAGGGTGGCCTTCTCCTCCCTGAACCTGACCTGCACTGTGCTGAATCCTCTTACATTTTCAGTCCACAGATGAGGAGTTTCCATGTTGTATTCTCCATGCCATGCATGGACTGAAAGCCCCTTCTCATATCCCTTCAAGGCACCCATTCCTCTATAGGTTTTCCTCTTCTCTGTCTTTCCACTACATCCTTCATGAGACAAGATTAATAGGACTGCATGCACAACGCCTACACCACGGATTTATAAAGTCACTGAGAATATTTGCTGTCTGCTTTTGGTCTCTAATAAGTCCTACCTTTTGATCTCTAGTGAACATTAAGCTAATGTTTGAACAGAAGAATATATAGTACACTTTCTGAAGCAGTGAGAAATGGGTGCACTTGTGGTTGGGGTCCCTTTCTCCTGTGTGTTCTACCTAGCATTTGGCAAAAACAAATTTCATCTGCCGTTTGACTGGATATTCCCTCAGCACCATGAGATCCTTCGGCATCTCTTTGCAGTCAGCTTTAGTTCCAAATAATTACATGTTGTTAGCAAACATTACCACTTCCACTGCCACACTCCTGTGTTTGTAAAACACTTCTCTGTAAAACCTGAAGATTTCATCCTGTCCTCTGTTCGTTATTATTATAAGCTTCTAATTGATGAAAAGTCTTTCTTTCCTTTCTGTGACAACTTGATTACTCAAAAAGCTTCTGCTGAGGGTCTTGTTAAATCTTTCTGACTCTGTCAGCCAGCTCAGCTCAGGTTATTTGACACTTCAAATAGTTGCAATAGATTTATGGAGCGTGATTTATTCCTACAAATGCCACACTAGCTCCTCCCTGGTCTGTCAGTTTTATCCAAGTGCCTACTAATTCTAAAATTTCTGCCAGTTCGTCTGACGGGGAAGTCAGACTTCCTGGTAGATGGGTCCCAGGAGATATTTTAAGATCTAAAGACATATTTACTGCACTCCAAATTTTAGACACAGGGACTGATTGAAATAAGAAGTTTCACACCACAGCAAGTGGTGCCGGGGCTTCCTATCTAAGTAACTCCAGAGCTTCTGGGGGAAGTGCAATTTGTGCACTCTAGAAATTTATTGCTGCTTGCAATTGTAAATCACTGCCACTGGCATGTGATATTCATATACAAACTAGCTGAAAACTGCCCCAAAATACTCACCAGCTCTTTCAGCTACCATAGGACTTTTAGCCTAAGGACAGCACAGGACTGGCACAGGGTGGTTTCTGCACAAACCCTTGTCTTTGCTGTGGTTTCAGGTTTACAGCCCCAGTCACTCCAAGCATATTGTGCCACTGTATGATAAGCTGGGACTGAGGCTGCATGAATGAAAGGCTATACAACTCTTGAGCTACACACTAGCTGAAAATACATGAAGAGAACTGTTGCCAGGTTAGTTCCTAAAAAAGCCCAGCCTCAGCCCAAAGGGCAGATAATATGTCAGTGTATAAGCTAAACAAAGTGCTGATGCAGCCTTCACTGAAGCAGTACTCCCAGAGCCACTGTAAGACTGGGCCAGTATGAAATTCCACTGTGATTGACACTCTGCCATCACATCATTTGTTACTGATCCCGTTTTTCCTCCCTTCCTCTGCTTTTCACTTCAAGGGACAGGACCTGCAGCAGCACAGCCCTCCTTCAATCTGTTTTCCATTCGAGCATTGTCCTTTGAGGATTGACTCATGCTTCATGACATAAAGCACCACCTCTTTGGGCTCTTACAAAGAAACAGCATAGAAGAACTGTCTAATTCAGACTTTTGGGCAGAATTCATATAGTATCCGCTATAGTGTACATTTCTAACCAATGTCTTTGCTCTTTCTTAGTTATTTCAGAAGAAACTGAGCAGCTCCCTCAATATTTTGGGTACTTCTGCAAGCTTGTGATGTCTTACACCAAACAGAAATGCTGTGAGGTTTGGATTAAATCAAACTTCAGTATAAATATTTTAATGTAAGAACCATAAACACATCACAGTTACTCCAGGATTTTTCTACAGGGAAATACATTACAGCGTAAAATACAAGATATGAGATGCACAAATATTATCATGGCTATTGCCTGTGTTTATGGGAGCCCTGTATCTGTCCCATGCTCAGGTCTTCAAAACTTGAGCTGTGAAAGAATGTCTGTAGTGAAACATGAAACCAAATGAGGCTGACTTGGACTGGGATTTGGTTATACATGGGAAAGTCAGACTAAGTTCACCTAGAGAGTTGTGAAGGTTCATGAACCTTGTGAGTGAGCAAAGGTCCAGCCCTGAACATGCCCAGCCAATCTTTTTCCAGAATTTTAAAACAACAATGTTTTTGGTAGCAGAGAGATCCTGTAAAATAGATAGAAGTTGTTAGAAAATCAATTGGAGAGAGAGACCTGGTGGCTCCATCAGTGTTTATCATTAATTTGTTGAATGACTTAAAAGTTCAAGCTCATATTGAGCCTGCAAAGTGTTAAATGAATGGGACTGAACCACAAACTCCTTACTTCTGGGGCTTCAATTATAAATCATATAATCATAGAATGGTTTGGGTTGGAAGGAACCTTAAGGATCATCAAAATCCAACCCCCCTATATGGACAGGGACACATCCTACTAGACCAGGTCACACAAGGCCTCATTCATCCTGGCCTTAAACACCTTCAGGGAGGGGGAATCAACAGACTCCCAAGGCAGCTTGTTCCAATATCTTAGTACCCTCAAATTAAAGAATTCTTTTTTAATGTGTAACCTAAATATAACCCTCTTTCAGTTTAAAACCATTACCCCTTGTCCTATCACTACCCTCTCCCGAGCTTTTTTGCAGCTCTAGATTTAAGGACAGTTGTATTTTGCTTTATTTGACATCTGCACTATGTCTGTAATACTCTCTTGCTGGCTGAGACCTTCACATATTGAAAGCATCTCCTCATTTTCTCCTGAAAAACCTCTCAGGAAATATTTGGTACTGTAAACTACCCAGCTTCCATTTATGCACCTCCTTTCGGCCATGCTGGGTGAAATATTTCACAAACATGGATGCAAGCTAACTGAAGGTTAAGGAAGCACTATTATTAAGAGACAGTATTTTTCTGAAAATTACGAATATTTCTGTGGATCACATCCTTAGAGACAGCTCCTGTTATTATGATATCCTAAAATAAAATCTGGGAATTCACCAACGTGACAGAATTTCCCTGAAGCGAAGAAAAATGCCAGTAACTTGACAGCCACTAGGGATTTAGCTGTGGGTCACAACTCCAACATTTTTATTTTTTTTTTTTTCCCCAGATTGGTCAGAGGAAATGGAAAAAGTTTTAAGGTACAGCTAAAGACCAACCACAAATCTGTTGACTTATAGTCTGGTATCTAATCTTTAAATTAGAAAGGAACCAAAGCCATGGCTTCAGACTTTCATTACCACTACCAGCTTGCTAGATCTGGGGAAAAAATGTGATAATGCTTTTAAATGCCAGATTGCTAACCCACAGTCTTATTAACATGCTACCATGTGGCAGACAACCTGCTCTCCAAATGTCTCTTTTCTCTTACTCTGTGGGTCCAGGCAGCAGTGGTGATGCACAAGAACATTAGAAATCTGCCCTGAGATCCAAAGAGGAGGCATGCTGGTGCTCTTGGGCTCACGACCACGTGCTTCTGTCAGCAGAGGAGGAAAGTGGGTTTCAGGGGATTGAGCTATTTTGATGATGAACCTACCCTTGATACATCTGTCTCATGTGCCACCTGACAGGCTCATTCCAGAAGTGAACAGAGATTGTCAGGGCAGAGCAATCAGCTTGTTGGGAAGCTTAAAAAAAAGAAAGGAGAAAATCTTAAAAGCCAGATTATTTTTTTTCTCAACAGTATTCTTTACTCAACAGTCAGCTTGCTTTCCCCTAAGAAAACTCCCCACCCAAACTCTCATGGGCAAAGGATTAAGAATTAAGAGACAGAATGGTCGTGCAAATGCCATAGACATCACTTTTTTATGTGCTCTGTTGCTAGAGCACACATAATAAGGCTTAATTTCCTGGTGCCGTGCCCTGACTGTAATACATTGCCCAGATCTTCCTCCTGCTCCCAACTGAGAGCCAAGTCATTCTATAGGATTATAGCTCTTTGTTAAGAGCAAAGCTATTTGATCTGAAAAGATTTAGCACCAGATTATGGCCACAGTTTTTCCAGATCAGCTGCTGCAAAGGAAGAGGGCAGGAGCTGTCTGGTGATTTAAGTCAGAGCCTGGAGCTTGAGAGTCCTGGTGGAAAGTTCCCCATATGTCCAGAGATAAGATACCTTCTACTGCTGTCTCCACAGTGAAATATAGGGGATGAGGAGAGTGATTATATTAATGCAGTGATACACTCACATCTTATGATAGGGATGGACACATTCTTTGATGCCAACATATCCAAACCTTCTGGAAGTCATAACCCACCTGCAACACACTTGAACTCCCTTCCCCCAGCCAGTCCCCATCTCATGGTCCAGCACCTCCACCCTGAAATCAGTTCTAGCACTGTAGGGGCTAGCAGAGGGAGCCAGCCTGGTGCCAGGCTTCAAAATGAACTGTTGTTTCTTTTCTGCCTGGTTGGAGTTGTCCATGCCACTGACAAGGCCTCACTTCACATTTGTCCTCTGTTGAAAGGCTGGCACCCTCCTTGTCCCAGTGCACCAGAAAGAAAGCAAGTTTAAATAGAGCTGGTGATTTACAGACAAATCTGGTGGGTTTTTTATTGCTGTCCTTTGTTTCACATTTTTTTTTAATTAAAATGAATTCTCCTCTGGGCTCTGAAACTGAAAGTACATTTTTTTTCCACATAAATATTCACTCTACACACCAACAATTATAACTTGAATAGGGAGTGGAAGTAGTCTTTCAAATTTCAGTGTCAGGTTTACAGATCACCAGTTCCAGCTCAAGTGGTTCATGAAAACTTCCTTTGAACTCTTACATTGTTGGAAAGTGTTACATGAATATTTTTAGTGAAACACATGCATGAACACATCTCTAAATGGTTTACAGAAGTGATTGTAGAGATGCATGCCATAACTTCCTGGAGATCCAAATAGATGGCCTCTGCTTCTAAAAGCACTGTGAAGGAAAGTTATGGCATGAGGCATCCTTGCTCATAAGGAATGTCTGTTGCTACCATTACCTCCCCCAGAAATGTCTTTCTGCCACGTGAGCAGCTCTGGAGAGATGAATGTCTGTCCTAGGGCTCTCAAGTGGGTTGACACCAGTGTAACCAACCACGAAGAAGTCTTGCTGCAGTACAAGTACAGATTATTTTATAGACAAAAGATCATTTCAGAATTTCAGGTTAGCTCCACAGTGGGGGAAATGAGAGGTACCACACATCCCTTCCACCACACAGCCTGAGAGTTCCCATCCACCCCCATTTCTCCAGCCTGCATCTATTTCATACACCAAAATGATAACTTTTTGAATTTTATGCACCTGGAGCAAGCTGTGACTCAACGAACAGAAATCTCTAATTGTAACTCCTATAACCAACAGCAGCCAACACAGGATGCTCTGAATCTTTTCCAACTTCATAAAACAATGGCAAAACATCCCTTGATTGCTATGGGAACAAGTTTTATCTCTTTCTCTACCAATTAAATACTTCTTTGTCCAGGGACATTCCTATGGGTAAATTGTATTAAATACTGACAAAGTCAAATCCCTTGCAGAGCAATAATGTAGCAGGCAAGTGGTTACCAAATCTCTTTTAATTTCTGTGTGTATGGAACTCTAAGTAGCAACAAAGCCTACCACGTACTAACATGCTATGCCCATGGGAGAGTGGGACATAAAGCTTCATGTCAGCTAGTAGGGGGCCTCATTGGATCTCCCGTTTGGTGCAACCCATAAACTAGCTCTGAGGCAGACAGCCTGCAGGATTCTATGGGTCTTCGTTTGGAAACTTCAGGATTACATCATAGAAATAGCATGGCAACATTACTTAGATTGGAGAAGAAAAAAAGTCACTTTAAGTAAAACATTGTGGAATGTAACCATAATTACAATATTACCAAAGGTATGAATGGTGTCTCCACTTCCACAGCCCTGCCATTTACTAAAAATGCTCATCAACTTAAAAATCTGAAAAAACCCTACTCTTAGAATTGGATATACTGGTGGTTCTTTCTTCCCAGCTCCATCCATCCCTGGATGGCTAAGCAAGAAATGAGTCTTGGACACTATACAATATAGGTAGAAATTATGGTCAGAAAAAAAACTATAGTAAAAGATTGAGATTATTTTAAGCCTTGTCTAAAGGCACCCAATTCATTCGATGTAGCTTGTGCCAATTACTAGCTTGTGCCAATTGATTACATTTTCACTGTTTATAGTGAAATAGTTTCACTATAGTGAATAGTATAGTGAATAGTGAATAGTGTTTATTGGATTAGCTGTTTATATTCCACTTACAGATTAACTGCAGTGATGTAAGGATGACTCCCGATCTTCAGTTTTTCTACTGCAAGAACAAAGTTGAAGGGGATTGCAAGCTGGTCAATGTGATAGTTGTAGGGCTTGAGAAACATAATACAGAGAAACACTGTCACAGAGGTACCAATGAAAAAGTTCCAAAATAATACTCCTGAGACATGGTAGTAAGGCATAGATCAGTGGTTCTGAGCCTCCAGCAGCCCTTGGGAAAAGGTGGTGCTGAAAAGACAATGTATAGGAGCCATGACAGTGGCTCTTCTTGAACTCCTTGGACTACAAGCAATTCCACAGTGGTTATGGGCATCATGTTGCTGAAAAGCTGGATGCTGAAGGCTCCAGCTGAGGAAATGTTTTACCTTTCACAGAGGAAATTAGTACAAATTTAGTTAGGAACATTAATAAATATTAGATAATTTTTTTAGTACTGACTTACGTGATGAATGATTTAACTAGTTTCACTACGTGGTTTTCAGATCCTTCAGTGTTCCCCTGAAATCAGCAGGAGCTACAGATGCTTGTCACCTCAAAAAAGCATAGTTTTTAGAGCCAAAATAAGCACAAGGCACTTTTCAACTCTCTTATTGAGGATTTTGTATTTGCAGCAATTTTTTACCAAAAAATCATACTAATCATTGTTAAAAACATGAGATAAATGATGAATTGCCTTTTTCACATTTCTATCTAGGCCATTTTTCAATTTAGGTCATTCAAGAATGCTCAGGAAGTCTGTTTTTCTCCAGGTTTTCTTTTTGTGCATCTATACATCAGAATAAATCTTTAAAAATAACATTTTGTAGAAGAAACTTAAATGTGATTTCCAACTATTTGAGATTCTTATTATTCAAAATTTTATCACAGTGCTGAGATGCCAATACTCAGACTCATGTGTCGAGTTCTGACTGACAGAATCTGACTTTAGCAGCACAATTAGGCACAGAGCATTAATAAAATATAGAACATGACTATATATACTGATGTAAAACAGAGATTGCCCAATTAAGCACTCCAAGTACAAAGTTTGGTTTCTACCATCAAAGCACTCTGTGAACAATAGAAGTCTGCACTGAAACAGCTACATGTTTGTATCATCAGATGGAGAGAAGATGTGGATGGCCTTGGGGGAGACTGAAAGGAGCAAAGCTCTGAGCTCCCACAGATTTGCTTTTGTCAGAGGAAGTACAAAGCTTAGCACAAATCTGTGCAGCATCCTCATGAAGCTTAAGACACACTGAAAGGAAAATTTCCTAAAACTCAGTAGGTTTTGACTGCTGTGGGAATAGCTGCAGCAGTGTTATAAGCTAGAGGAAATGTGTGCTGCTTTAAAAGCTGTGGTATCCTATGTCCTCAAGGTGAGATATACCATGTAATCTACCACTGCAATAGTATCATGGGCTTTTGAGTGTTTTCCTTGAAGCTTCAGTTCACTGAGTCATGCACCAAAAACATGTGGAAGGCACAGTGGGGCTGGGTGGAGCATTTCAAAGCTCCTTCATGCTGTCAGACAGCTCCTGTGGCCCTGGCCAGGGATGCTCTCATGGGGATGCTGCCTGCATCAGGAAGTTAAAAGAGAACAGCTTCCACTTTTGACCCACATCCTGGTCAAATCTGTTTCGCAGTCCAGTCTCTGAATTTCTAGAAATAGTCTACACATATTATGACAGCAGCTAAGGGAATCACAGACTGTTTCTGCATTCATCAATGGTGTTTGTTCCATCAGCCTTTGAGAATTGATGTCCCCAGAGAAAACCTAGGTAAAACAGGCCAAGCAGAACATCATACCTTGTTATTCCATGGTGTTCTCCTGAGATGATCCTGTTCTGCTTCGTATCATTTTAGCCTTAACTGTAGTCAACCTGACTGAACCATGAAGATCCGTGGGCCGTCTCTGCTACTGTTGTCGGGCCATTGGACTCTGGAGCATAATGTGTTTCTTGCAAATGGCTCTCCATGCAGACAGCCTTGGGAAGAAAAACAGCCCTAGCAATGGTTGCCCCCATCCTCCTAACATCCATCTCTATTCAGGTTTTAAAAAAAAAAACCCAAAGTCATGCTACAAGCACCTTGCTGACAATAAATCCTTTCTCATACATCCTTTTAATGCTAGCACCTTCAGGCAATGTCAAATGGAAGGAGTAAGATTTCAGACTCTGTACCAAAGAATTCTTGTTTTCAAAAGGCCAGACAAAACAGCTGGGAAATTTTTGGTTATTGCTGCTTTGTGTCAGCTTTTATACATTCCTGGAAGGGGGTGTAATTTCTGAAGCTTAACAGCATTTGAACCACGTCTAACAGTCTTTGAATTATTTTTCGTCTGACATTTCACAGAGGCAGGAGTGGGCGTACCACCACATAGCTGTATGTGTATTTTATATCTGTATATATACACACATCTCAGGGGAAGGGGGTGGGTAACTCAGCATGCGTAGCCTTCAAAATGCTGATTCAGGGAGACTGGAAGCTGCCCTTAAGCTGCTGCTCTACCAGCCCCTGCCTAGCTTTCAGCTGAGTCCAGGAGTGACAGAGATATCTGTTTAGGGTGAAAATCAGCAGCTCCTAGCAGCACTGCTGGGCTGTAATTATTAACAGATTTGGTTTTTGTGGTATTCACATTCCCAGTGCTTCCCCTGCCTTACCCCCTCTTAGGGAACTGTCTCCTCCTCCTCACAGATATCCTGAGCCCCTGTGGGGATGCACATTTCCCTGGGCAGCAGCAGTGGAAAAATCACAGTGCCTGCCCAGTTGTCTTCTAGAAGCTTGCTCTCTCCAGAACCATATTTCTATTACAGCATGAAGGGGCTCTTATCTCCTCTCACAGGTGCCTTCACCCTTGGATCCTGCCAGGAGCACCAGAAAGGTGTAATTTTTGCTGGTGTCTACAGAAGCAATGTGACTGCTCAGACATGCCCCCACACACACATATGCCCACGATGATTTCTTTCTCTGGGCTCTTTTTCGAGCCACACTTTTGCACAGAGGAGGAGGGAGTCTCCTCATTCTCAGGAAAGACAAACAAAGCTGCCTGAGCATTTAGCCCCCAAAACTTCAGGGCAGGAGGTGGGAGCTTCAACATGTAGGACAGAGCAGCACCAGAGAGCTGAAACCAATCAGACTGATCTCTGAGTGTCTGATCAGTCCTTGGCTGCCCTTTGGTACACAGATGCTATCAGGGGCTTTGTCCTGGATTTGCCATCCCACGTGTGTTCTGCCATGGACAGGGAATATACAGCTGCATCATCATCAGCAAGACGTGGAGTAGGGGAACCTCTAACCCCTAAGACTCCTCTCCTAATGCAAAATCTGAGGCATTTTTAAACCATGGCCATTTTTTCTATTTAACAATGGCTATTTTTTCCATTTTTACACCCCAAATATTTTGTTTTCAGCAGTTCTTTGTGCCTGAGCCCAAGGAGGAATACCTCCTCCTCTTCATCCCACCCACCTGGAAAAAAAAATGCAGGCAGTGGGGGCACTTCTGTGAGATCTTGGAGGGGTTCTGCAGCAAGTCACTGTCACTGTGTCTGCCAGTTTGCCTGTTTGTCTGCCTCTCTCATGTGGGGATCAGGACTCTGCTGAGAAAAAGCAGATAGGGTTTCACACAATCCAAAGCACATGTACAGTAATTCAAGCTGTGTAAGCATTTTTCTTTCCTGGGGAAATTTTCCAATGTATTTTTCAAAAGAATGTGAAAATATTCCCCCTCCTTTACTTGCCTGCTTCCTATAAATCCAGCCTGATGTGGATGATCCCCTTGGACACTCTTCTCCAAGAGGGATTTAAAGCTTGGGAAGGGCCAAGGATAACAGCTCTGGGAATTCAAGCCCTGAGCAGCCAGTGCAGAGCAAGCCTTTAAAAAGGACTTATCAGTCATGGAAACTACTTAAGTTTAATCATACATTATTGCCGTGAGAAAACATGCTCAAGCACTCAAGTCCAGTGAGAATGGACTTGTTTGGGTTATTTTTGTGTTTAAGCTTCATCAGATATTTGCATCCTCCACCGGCAATTGAGTGTTTTGGGCACCCCCTCCTCCTCCAGGAATGTCCATGCAAAAGGAAACTTCTCCCTGGGAAGTATTTTGTCCAAAAGTAATTTTTCATGGGGGGAGAAAAGAAAAGCTTTGACCAAACTTTTCTGACCATCTGCTTTGTGCACATAGGAGCTACAGAGACCAGCTGCTGCAGAGAGCTGCCAAAACAGAGCTCAAGCAGGAGAAGGCAAAGGTAAGATGTGATAAGCCATGTCCACTGCCTACAGACAGCCTTCTCGTGGCCAGCAACTCCTGTTGCAGCAGAGAAGCTGGGGAATGAATCTTTGGGACAGTGCCCCAGGAACATGGCCAAGGTGCCCAGTTGATCCCGTAATGTCTGACCCTAGATCCTATGTCTTTCATTCTCTGTGCCAGTAAAAGAGATGTGCCTGTGCTGGAGTGGGTGTATCCATGTGTACTAACATGTGAACATGTACACGGCTCCTACAGACTCAGGGCTGAGCATGGCTCTCAGCCACGGTGGAGGGATGCTGGCAGTAAGCAAGGACCTGGGGGAAGCAGCTATCCCTTGAGAAATGCCTGAGGAACACATTTATATCCTTGTCTCTGCACTGCAGATCCCAATACAGAGCTGAGTCATTACAGACAGACTTACAGGACACAGTTTCCCCTCTAACTAGAAAAATATTTGCCAGGTTATAATTCTTATGCTTCTTCTTCTAAAAAAAAAAAAAAAAAAAAAAAAAAAAAAAAAAGGTAAAAAAAAACCAACAAAAACCTGAGGAAAAGCCTCCTCCTCCAAACACTGTATATATTAAGTCATGGAGAAGGAATGATAAACTTCCAGATTTCTGGTGGGTCACCACATCAATTTGCAGACTTTTGTATTCCTGCAAATTGTCATGTAAATAAGCCACCAGAGGTCTGCACACAGTTCCCATTCTGGCCATTTTATTTAATAAGTGTATTTAGCCAATAAAGCCACAGATCAACTTATGCAGTAGAAGGAAAGCTATAGGTTTTGCAGGAGTTTAAGTTCCAAAAACCTTCCCAGTGTCTCGGTCTGTACAAGCGTGTGTGTGGGTATGTGTGTGTGTCTGCATTTGCAAGACAGACAGCAGAGGTGAAGAGAAGGACCAAATACTTGGGCCTTATTCCCAGTTAATGTCAGTCAGCACAACTGCATTGTGTATTTGTGTCTATTTATACCCACTGAGGATCTAAAATTACAGCTTTTAGCAGGAAGCTAAACCTGGGGTTTTAACAAGTCTCAGCAGTTGAATTTAATGCTCAGGATCAAGGGAGGGACAATTTTGGTACTAACTGGAAAGAGGAGGAGTCTTGAGAAATAGTAATAGGAGACAATTTTCACCTTATTATCCACCTGATGAAAACCAAACCTTTTTAAATCTGCCTCAGGATAGAAGCCACAAAATGTTATCAGTGTTGGAAAAGCCTTTCTGGGACTTACGGCAGCTTTTAGTCACGGAAATGCAAAAACACCCAGATCCTTTTTGATTGCAGACAGCTTCAGATCATAAACTCCTGACACCATATCTGCCAAAATTGTCCAGACTTGCTCAAAATCATAAGAAGAAATGGATTGCAGTCCCTGAAATGGGACAGGTCAGAATTCACTAACCAGAAATCTAATTTTGTAAATGGGACCTTTCCTTGATCTCTTTTACAGGTAATGCAGTCTTTGGATAGATGCCTCATGCTCAGCATCCCTAAGAGAGGGGTGAGGGACAGGTGTGAGTTAACTAGTCCTGAAAACTTCACTGCTTGGGGGAGAAACTAAGGCAGGCAGCTGGGAAATGAGTTCTTACTATCAGAGTGAGGAGCAGGAACAGAACTGAGAAAGAAACCTTGATCTCCTGGGTCTGAAGGGCATGTAAATGCTGCAATGGAGGTTATACATGGCCTGCAGGAAAAAGCATGAGCTGGAGAGAGGTGAAAGGGCTTTTCTGCCCACTGCCCATCACAGAGAAAGAAAAGCAGATGACAGGAAGGTTACCCAATCCTTCCCAGCCCTCACAGCTAAGGCTGGGGCTGATAATCCCCTCTTAGCAGCCTGCAAACCCATTGCCTGGCTGTGCTGGCCACTGCTCTGCAGCTCAGGTGCAGCAGGAAGCAGGTAAAGAGAGGACTCTTGCAGCCCAGAGCAAGGAGGCTGCTTTCACTCTAAAGGGAAAATAGAACAGAGGGAGATGCACAGCTCCCATCCCTAGCAGTCTTTGGCCACAGTAGTTTCCCACCCCAAATATAATTTTTGAAACCATGTTTTTAGCTGGAAATAGTCTTCCCTCTGCTACAGCTCTGTCCCTCCAAGCCTATGCCAGAAGAGTCTGGTAGGGGTTTCTCTGAATACAATTTCAACATACACAGAGGAAAAAACCTTTCTTCAGTAGCTCACAACCAGATCTCAGTCTCAATTTAGTCATTACTCACAAAAGCTCTGCCCAGAAATTACTGCAAACTCAAGCAAAAACTACCAGACCATGGGATGACCATGCAAGCAAACTTCCAGGATGAAATTTCTGTCTGTCCTGCTCTTTGTGGGAAGGGCTTGAAAATCACAGAGTGATGCTAAAGTCCCCAGGACCTAGTGCAACTCACAGGCTCTATGTTTCCTTTAATACGTGGCCTCTTATGTTTGCCTTTTCAGCAACTGAGTACAATTCACAGCACGGTCTTGATTTCTAAGTGATGCACAGAGCTCACAAATGGTCAATAGATCCTCTTGAGCATGTTACAGACAGGAAAATTATACACTACCAACAGCAATGGGTGCTACCCATCAATTACTCATTTATTAAAACACAAGTCCCTTTCCAACCACTTATAAATAAAAGATTCACTACAAAATACATCTCCTTCGCAACTACAGAAGCGCATGGAGATGAAATTCATTCCCAGACATGGAGGTGAGCTGTGTTTACAGTAAACATTATCTCACGTTTAAATTTGGAAATGAAACCAGGGCGAGGCAAGGAGTCCAGGATTCTGGTCAGAACTTCCCTGAAGCTGGAGGTGAGCTCCACTGCCAGGACTTTCTTGAGTCCTTCTGCCTGCCTGCCTGCTTTCATGGAAAACCAGTACTTTCTTTGGATCACTTTGTACACGTTTCAGACTGGGTGGAGGAAAGGTTCATTTGTACAAACATCTCGATGAGGCTTACTCACAAGTGTTACTCACCAACCACTTGCTTGTGGGGAAGGAGAAGTTCAAGCCCTGTTCGTCCTTCAGATCCAAGAAACAGCCACGAATTACCTTGAAGCAAAAGGGCTGGGCTCAATACAGGATGATGTACCCTGGCTGTGGTTTGTACAAAAAAGCAACATTACTTGGAAAGGAATTTCTCTCAGCTGAAAGTCAGGAAAAACATTTATGAATATTGAACGGTCTGGGTATTTCTTGAATGCCAGAACACAAGGTGGCCCTGCTCTGGCAGGGGGGATTGGACTAGATGATCTTTCGAGGTCCCTTCCAACCCCTAGGATTCTATGATTCTATGATTCTATGAAAGGTAGTTCTCCAGGGTGAGGAGCAGCAGAATCCTTCCGTGGTGTCATTTGTTGTCTATAAAGCCAGCAATCTCCTGTTCAGCAAACCCCCTGGCCATGTGCTCAGCCTCAGACCACAGTGTGAGTCCCCTGCTCAGTGCCTGATGCCTCAGTGAATCAGGATCCTAGTGAGTAAATTCCCTGTGAGGGAGTTTCCAAGGAGGTGCTAGTTTGCTATATATGTTATTGGGACATTTTTTTCACCCATTTAAATGGGAAAAGGAGCATTTGATATTTACAATGTCAAATAATCCCTTTTTCAGCAATGGCCCTACTTTTACACCTCTCTTCCTTGATTCTCAGTGAAAGTGAAGGGTCACAAGTCTGGCATGAAGATCTGCCCAGCATCCCATTCCTGGTAGGTGTGCTTGCAGTTCCCAGTCAGGGCTGTGCATCCTATGCTCATATTCCAGAAGAACAAAACCAGATGCTACCATCTTGATGCTTAGCCCTATCCAAGAGGGGCTCAACAGAAAACTGAACATGCTTCAACCTGAAGTGTAGAGGTCCTGCTGACTTTGAAAAATGCCTGCATCTAGGCTCAGCTCAAAACCCTTCCTATACAAGAACTTCTGCTAACACAGAGCTGAAGCTTGTTAACAGCCTGTTCTCCTGGGCTTCCCAGTCCCAAAACTTTGAGGGAACTAGAATGAGGACTTTGTTAGCCTGTAGAGTATAAGAGGCTGTCCTTGTGACTATCATGCCTGCACAGCTCTTTCTTGAATCCAGCAGTATAAAGAGTTCAGTAAATTAAAAATTGTGAAAAAATGACCTTAATTTTTTAAAAAAACAAAGAAAAATAATATTTTTAGTACTCCACCGCCACATACACTCTGTTTCCTATTAAAGTTAACTGTGTGCACAATTTCTATTAAGATTCTGCTTCCTGTTGTGTAATATGGAATGTTAAAAATCCCAATATTACTTAAAAAGTTATTACAAACTCCTGAGAGTTTTCTATTCCCAGGAAATCTCTCCCAGTGGGAAGCTGGAAAAGTTACTGTTGAATTTACAGAAAGTGTCTCAGACCCTATGTAATATTTATGGTGTCCCTCTCATCTTATCCAGGCTGGTTTGCTGTTTTGCTGCTTTGAAAGAAAAGCCTGTTTCAATGGTTAGGGTTCACTTTGAAGGATATTGAAGCGGATATGATAGCCACAGGAAATGTCCCAGCCTTGCTGAGGTACCTCAGAGAGGTATTTGGTCAAATGAGAATTCACTAATCTGATTCCCATGAAAAAAATCACAGTAGCTTAATGAAGACAGAGGAAGAAGTGTGACAGACCTGCATTCATGGCTCACCAGATCTGGATTCTCTGAATGCCAGAGGAAAAATTTCCATCCGCTTTCAGAGGAATAGGATTTTGACCCCAAAGGACTTCTACTCAAGCAGAATTACACTGCATTTTTAAATGTTGTGTGAATTTAGTGGTGTCCATTTGCATGAAAAAGAAGTCACTGTATGACAGGTTGCAGATATATATTTGCATGGCCACAGCTTATAAATGCTTCTGCTCTTCTTACTTGCAGATCTCAGAAATATCTAAGAGGGGAAACAAAACAATCCAGGTAGCATCATCCATGACTTTTTAGTTACTGAGTCAAGAGCAGAGATAGTACTTCCAAAGTACCAATGAAAATGACTCCTGCCTAGAAGTTAGCGTCGACTCTCAAAGGGAACAGCCTGAACTTGAGTCATTGCAAGGTGGTCTGAGCAAAGCCCTGGAAAACATAGCCAAGATCACAACCCAACAGGTCAGCCCACATCTCCCACTGTCTCCATAAACAGAGAGACTGCATGGGAAGGAGGAACCCACATCTGCTGTATCCTTGAGCACAAATTATAGTTCAGGAGACAAACAGTACCATGAGCAAGAAGCAGAAGGCATGCTAGGCCTGTATGTCCTTTTTTTAGTTTCCTTTGTATACACACATGTACACAGAATAAGAAATCATCACACCAAATAAACCACAACCCTGTTTTAGACATGGACAAATAGTTCCAAACAGCTTGAAGGTTGCAGTGAAAGGAATAAAGGTTTTAGTTTGATGTCTCCAAGGACATTCACAGTGAAGAAGATGTGAAACCCTTCATCCATATAGCAAACTGATGGAAGAACCCTAGCACAAGAGGCTATTCCATACTGAAAAGCAGAGATACTGAGGGGAGCAGTAAAAAGATTAAAGTTGGTGTCTGGTTTTATTTACCAATCTCATTAATTCCTTGAGAGTAAAAACGAATGAGAACATTTGCATCTGAACTGACTTTAAAACATGCAGCCAACATCCATGTTGCACTGAGCACTTAGAAATATGAGGAGGAAACAGGAAAACAAGACTCAGATTGGGATAGTGAATGCCAGGAAAGAAGAGTGATCAAAAATGCAGATATTAAATGGAAGAAATACAATTTGAATGCAGGGGTCTGGAGCAGAGGTTATAGTCTGAGACAGATTTATGATACAGTAAATCAAAATGGCTGTAATCACTTTGTATGTGACTTCTGCGTGCACAGCTCTAGCACAGGGGTCACATGGGAGACTAAGAGGAAATTACTGGTGATTCCGACACTAAATAGAAGAAAGGAGAAAACTCAGACAAGAATAATTTGAATGATTAAGGGGTAAAGGCATATAAGTGAGATATATGCAGCTATATGAGAGCTTGGTATTTCTCATAACTCAGTATGTAGGTAAGGAGTTCAGTGTTGATAGAACTGCTTCAGACAATGGGGCGAATCACTTAGCAGCAAGATGATACTGGCACCACAGAAGAAAGAGTACTGTGCAGAAAACTTTTAATAATCTTTCATTATTTAATTTCCTAAAATGTTCAGGGGCAAAGCATGAGATATCTGCACTCCCCTTTTGCTCCTTACACTAAACTTCTTAAATCAAAAATGGAAAGAGCTTCTTCTTCATGGTGTTTGAAAGTCAGACTAATGACTGGACTACTGAGCTGCTAGGGCATGTCCAAAGAAGGGCAATCAATCTGGTGAAGGGTTTGGACCATATGTCTTGAAGGAGCAGCTGAGAAAGATGAGGTTGTTTAGCCTAGAGAAAAAAGAGGCTTTACAACCTCATGGGAGGTTGTAAAGAGGTGGGGATAAGTATCTTCAATGAAGTTACAAGTGATAGGACAAGAAGTAATGGCCTGAAGTTGCACCAGGGGAGGTTTAGATTGGATGTTAGGAACAAATTCTTCACTGGAAGGGTTATCAGGAACTGGAACAGGCTGCCCAGTGGAGGTATTAAAGAGTTGCTCTGACATAGTCGTTAGGGATATGGTTTAGTTAAAGTCTTGTAAGTGTTTAACTTAAAGGTTGGACTTGAAGGTCTTTTCCAACCCAAGTAAACTTAAGACACATTGAAATAGTTAAACTTAGAGAAGATACAGTTACTCTTGAAGAGCTGTGATAGCACTACTACAAAACTGCTTACAAGACCCCACTCAGTACTATGCATTTGTTCTGAAAAATATTGAAGAAAATGTTCAAAATCTCAGAATTTCATCAACCTACCAAAAGATCTAGGATGAGGGCCAAGTTCACTAATCCTTCTGTCAAAGGGCAACCACCACTGTGCAGAGATACTGTCACCTAGTAGTGAAGACGTGTCAGTGCTCTGGCAGAAGTCTATTGTTTGGGAGGTATGAAGAGAAGCTGAGTTTAAGGATATATGTCTTTGCATATGAAATCCTCTTGCTTTTTTATATTTTTCTTTCCTGGGATAATTTCAAATAGGTTTTGCTCATGACTGTTGATTACTGTTGAAGCATAAAACTTAGAATTGATGAAAATGTCATTCAGGTTGTTCATGATATATGTCAGAGCACCCTCCTTCTGTCTAGCAATCTAACAAGACTAGATGAAGAACCTGGAGAACAAAAGTTTAACCAAGAAAGAAAGTCTGCATCAAAGAAGACAGGCCTGTTTCACATCACATCACTGGCAAATCCTGAACCCCCAGGAATTTCTCCAAGTCTCTCCACAGAAGTGGTGAATGGGCTTGGGTCTGGGCTCACTTGGCAGCACAGCCCACATGGTAGAGGCTCCTTAGACACCACTGTGTAAGGGGGCCTATCTTTCACTCAGGATGCTTCAGAATTTCTTGTGGGAATAGCTCCATAGTTAGCCAGAGAAGTGCTGAATTAAACATACATTCCTCTCACCACCTCATTACCTCCCCACCATCCCTCCCATCTGTGTCTCTTTGTTTAAACAGAGCTCCTTAAGAGAGAAGATGCTCATTAGGAGCTCGGTATGATAAACACGGCACTTGTGCACTTGCCTAATTTGATACATCTAATGAGCCAGAACTTAATAAATGCAAACTGCTACCCAAATTACTTAGATTTGTTCAGTCGCTTTCTGTCTTCCTCAGCAGATTCTATGGGCTGATCTCATGACATTCTCCTTCATGCCAGTTTTTTTTGTCATTCCAAACTTTCTTTTTCCACTAGAAGCCTCCAAGCTGGCCTCCTCTCAGGCACTTTGCACATATTATTTCACTGCTTCAGTGGAGTGGTTCAAATTATAATTTTCCATCTGAGATACAAAGACTAATTAATTCAAGACCACTTTCTTCTGTGTGACAATGAGGATCTCTCCACGGCCCTTGAGGTGATAAAACACACCCAAAGTGCTGTGGGAAAACTTGCATGCTAGGAGCAAGCTCTTGGACAGAGGAAGCAAGTTGTGCTCTGTAACTCACAGGCTTTCAAGTGCAACCCATCTACTCTCTTGGGATAGGCTGATTGTCATCTTGTAAATGATAGGAGAGAACAGAAGATACTAGACACTGAGGAGGAATAATGAGTGACAGAGATAAATCTGAGCCGAAATCCTCTGCTGTTACTAATCAAGTGAAACACAAAGCAGTAGAAAATGCCAAGAAATTAGCTGCTAGTTTTTGTGGTTAACCGGCAAGACTGTACTCAAGGCTCATTGCAATGACAAGTGGAAGCCAGTGAAGTGATAAGCATCCTTTGCCTTGAAAACCAGCCACCCCTGTCCCTTGCCCTTGCTGGCTCCACTGGTTCCAAAACCCGAGTTCACATGGATCTTTTATCTTCAGATGCCTGCCATGGAGGAAAGATGGCCCAGCCTAGCCTCCCATTCAGGATGGGATGTACTTGGAAAAGGGGTGATTAAAATGAAACAGCAGCTTTCCTGGTCTGGTCAGGCCAGAGTAGTGCTGGGAGCCCAAGGACTTTCAAAAAGGTAGGAAGCCTCTGCTGTTTTTGTCAGGGGCAATCCCACCTCTAGCTCATAATAAACCAGGCTTTGGTGCTACAGAGCTTTCCTGGGACAGTCAATCTTTGCTGGGGACTGGTGACCTGCCAGGAGGCTTCTGGATGCAGCACAGTGTATCATCATTCATGCATCAGCATGCAAAGTTTACAGCTCCAGAGGCTGTTTCATGGCCATTATCCCAGAGAAGGAGTTTGGAACATGCACCAGTTAGATGCCTAAAATTAAAAACACTCACTGCAGGCCTTAGTGACAGCCCAGCAGAGCAAATGCAAGGAGCTGGGTCTCTGAGAAACACACACTTGCAGTGCCTTAGGGCTGATGTGACCATTGCAGTGTGACAAATACCTGGATGAGTATTCTGAAAATTAACTCATGAGTGATTCAAGAAGTTGGTAAGTGATCAGTCACAGCAAAGAACAGATAAGATGACAAAAATCATGATCTGCCTTGGGCAGTTTTTTAAGAGCCTCAGGGAAAAAATAAGAAAAAAAGACAAGAAGGAATCAGTTTGCAAAATATGATTGTGTTTTAAATGTTTGCCTAGCAACAGACCATCAAATGCTCCAACTACGGCTTTATTACATATTCTCACAGCAATACCACATAGTGTTTCAACACAAGAAAGTTCTCTCTCTGTAATCCACCCTGGTGACCTCAGCTGCCCTGCTCTGATGCTCAGGCATCTGGTGGCTCCTACCACACGCCCTTCCCAAGCCGTGGCTGATTGCAGCACCAGCTGGCCATGGCAGGGCAGAGACTGCATCTGTTTCCGCTCTCCTACGTTGCAACAGCTCATTCCCCCTCAATCACTCTTGCTTGGCACAAAGGAAGAAAGCAACTCGATGTGCCAATTTCCTTTTCTCTGGTCCTGGTGTTGTGCTGGTGCTGCCCACCTCTGCACACTCAGCGACACTTGACCTTGCTTTCCCAACATGCTGTCTGAGCTTGCCAATGGAGAAGTCAAAGCGAGGTCAAGTACTTACAGTCTTTTTTGTTGAACACAGGAAAGATATCAAAGCCCAGGTAAAACCCCTTCCCCATAGAGCTCTATTTGCTTTTCCCATCGTCTCACACATGCCAGTCCCCTGCAAGCTCCCCTACGTGAGCACAGACTTTTCAGACCAGACTCAAAAATTTAGATGAAACAAGTCAGGTGATTTGAACAAAGTCCAGCGGAGCTGTTTGTAAAAGAGAGGCACCAGTCTTTTATAAATTTAGTCTGAAATAAATTTCAGATCTATTTGTGTCCCTGTTTTGCAGTGGTGATTGAATGTAAGAGTGGGGAGAGATGGCCATATAACTAGTGGCCATGCTACGAGAAGCAGACGGTACTGTGTGCATGGTGAAGTATGGGACAGCATGTCTCCTGCCTAACCTCTTATTTTGCTGTTGTGACAGTTATGCCCCCAATTACAAAAAAGGGGTCAGATTTAGGTGTCCCTGCCTGGCACAGGAGCATTTTGTGGATGATCTCCAAATGTGCCCCATCTGCAGAGAAGAGGCTGGTGTGTCTGGAGTGAAAGATCAGCCAGACAGACATGACTACAAGCCTGTTGCCATAACTCACATGCATACATCAAGACGAACCACAGTTCCTGTGCAGTCTCGTTGTCCTGTAAATTAAGATAAGCACATACTGTCTTCTGTTAATGTTCTGGGTAGGAAATCACTGGCAGAGAGTACCAGCTAGACCCAGTTTTGAAACAAAATTATTTTAATCTGTTTTCATTATAGGTTAATCAATATTAGGTCACTTTGCAGTTCGGTGTGGCTTTGAGTGTGTAAGCAGGCAGTAAGAGCAGGGCAGCTGACACCTTCCGGCCCTCAGCTGCATTGAGTAGTGCACCTGAGAACTTACTTTAGCCAGTGTAAATTTTTTCCACAGATAGAGGGCTTGTGAGAGCAATTAGGCCAGATAATCTTTAATACACAGATAAATCCAAGTCAGTGGCCACCCATTTTTCAAGCAATTTTGAATCAAGAGTCTTAGAAGTGGGGTTTGGCCAACTCAGGATAGCTCCTATGAGCCTAGTTGCAGTGAGGCAGGACTGCAAATCATCACCTCTCTTCTCCAGGTCTGAGTCGTGCAGACCTCAAGCCCACAGTAACCAGAACCAGATCTATATACTTGTAGCACGGATGTAACCCTCATTGTGCCAGCTCACGCAATCGCATTTTTCATAGAATCATAGAATCACTGAGGCTGGAAAAGACTTCTAAGATCATCAAGTCTAACCATCAACCAAACACCACCAGCCAACTAAATCATGTCCTCAAGTGCTACATCCACACATTTTTTGAACACCTTCAGGGATGGTGACTCCACTACTTACTCCACTGGGCAATCTGTTCCAATGCCTGGACACTATTTCTGTAAAGAACGTTTCCTCATATCCAATTCAAACTTCCCCTGGTGTAACTTGAGGCCATTTCCTCTCATCCTATCACCAGTTTTGTGGGAGAAGAGATGATAAATTATGATTTAAATTAACATTTGATAAATTATCCAGAGCGTACAAGATGGAATTCAGCCTGGTATTTATGTCCTGGCAGTAAAAATCAGACAATTCCTAGTGTAGAGTAACATTTGCCAACACAGAGATCACCTGTATGTGTTTTTTAGAACACTTTTCTAGGAAAAAAAGTGACTTAAAAAAAAAAAAAGTCTTATTTTGCATCATTCTGCCATCACGTTTTGATCTAGGGCTAGGAATCCAAGAGCCGGGTTTGCCATATCACTGAATTGTGGTCTTCATACCTCAGAGGCAGAGGGGTCAATGACTAACTGGCTGCTGTCTGCAAAGCACCCTGAGGCCCACAGGGAAAGTAAGTGACAAGTTCTACTGATAATTCCCTAGGTTAATAGTCCTTTATTTCCAGTATATCTTTGACCTTAGCTATCATATCCTTCCCTACCTCCAAGCCACAGAGGGTTACAATACAGAACATCTGTTTCCTGTTTCTCAAACTGCAATTGTGCATTTCCAACAGGCTTGCTCATCCAAGATATAGAGGAAAGCATTTTTATTTGCGAGTAGTATGTGCTCCTGAACCTACCTGGCTCCTCTGTATTGCACTGCCTGCTGAAGATGAAGAATAGCCAAATACATTAGAAACTACTTTCCCTTTACTTGAAATCTGTATCATCCCCTTTTTCTCTTACTGCTGTTAAAAATAAATAGGTATATCTGAGATAGTGTGATGTATGTAACAGAACTATATAATTCAACCTGCACACACAGGGACAGAAGAGGCACGCAGCAATTACTTAAGCTTGTAATAAATATTCCTTGATAAGTTATTATTAATACTGCTCTTGTTCTTCATTAGAACCTGTGGGCCAAGTAAGATTATGCTCTGGCTTCACTACTTCATTGGAGTGAGGCCAGTTAGTGAAATCCTGGCCAGAGGAAATTAGTGGTCAGAAGGCCCCGGTGTCTTGGCTACAGGCTACATCAGCTGTTTCTGCAGAAATCTCTCGCGAGCATCATCTTTCGCCTATCTAGAAGTGAAATGATACTTAAGAACCATATCACTGTGCATTACCTCTTTACAAACTGGCATGAGACTTGGGGCTGGACTACACCAGTGTCACAAGTCACCACTGCTGTCTGCTGAACCACAGTAATAACTCGTCAAGTGAGGAAGCAGCATGGTCCCATTCCTGGAGATTTTAGTTTCGTTCCTTCGCCTCCCCATTGTGGAGGCTGCAAGCACATTCTACCAGTATCTTCACCTCATCTGAGGAGTGGCAGCTTATTCAAAGGCTGCAAATTGGGTTTATGTCTCTGCTCATAAGCTGTCATATGCTTGATGAGGTTAACCTTGCCTGAGAGAATCAGCCAACACAGTGGGATCCAGGCAACACCTTTACAAAAAGGCACACTTTGTAACACACTGTGTGCTGGGGCAGGGGCCAGTCCCAACAGGGTTAGAAATGTAAGTTTTTGTGAAATACATCTATTCAGGACCATCCAAGATGCTCTGGGACAAAGCCTGTCCATCCCACAAGTTAGGCTTTCTAACTTCTGCTTCTATCACCCTTGCATGCAGTCTGGAAGCTCTCTCTGCTGGCATGATGTAGCCATCAAGGCTGAGAAATTAATACATTTGACCACCCCTCAAGCCTTGCCTTTTCTACCCTCTGGTGCTGTTTTTTGCAGGAGGGCTCCTCCCAAATCCAGCACAGCTCCCTGCGATTTCAAGTCAAGAAACTTGAAATTGATGGGCTCAGTCATGTCCTTAGGGACAAAAAGTTGTGTAAATATTTGCAGATGTAGGACCCTAATCTAGAAATCAGTGTTGATTCCAGGCACAATTTTGTTTATGGGGCACTCCCAAAAGCCCAACGGAAAAGTCTGTATATTTAAGCTGCTTTCAGTATAAAGGTCTTACCCCACAGCCTGTCTCAAGCAAAGAGCTTTTTACTTGCCAGAACAACCAGTAGCTACTACGCAACTAAAATTGCAGGCTGGTGTATGGTGGCTACATTACAATTTGCAAACAGATTTGAAAGTTGAAAACATGCAGATGTGCAAAAGCACTGGCACTTTGCATGACAAGAATGTATAAATTCTTCAGGCAGCTCCAAGTCCATCCAGTGTAAAAGCTTATGTGAACTGTCAGTGTATTGAAAGAAGAGAGATAAAACAAAAAACCATGTAGACCTCCTGTTGGTTATGAAAACAAAATACCTGTCTCATTAACTTCATGCTTGCTACTTGGCATATTCCTTCGTCCTTGCTGATGCATTAAACACAAAGAGCTTGATCACTCAGAGGCTCAGTGATCTGGAGGATATCAACTTTCTGCTACAAGTTCTTTTCTCTTGAGTTCTTCCAGCTCCTGAGCTCCAACGAGGTCTTCCAAAACATTTGCTGCTGCTCAAATATGAAAGAGAAAGTGAATAGCTAAACCCTAGGTGCACGCTGTATATAAACCATCCTTTTCCCTGTGCAGCGAGTACGCACAGCAGTTCCTCTTTGTGCTGAAAAAAGCCTATGGCACCTGAGCTTTTAGCTCAGAAAATAGCAGCCTGGGCTTTCAGTTTGGCTTAAACCTCAGCATTTAGATCGACGTGATGGCCAGCATGCTTGGGGTCATGCCAGAGTCTAGTCTTCTTCAAGAGGTAATCCGAGCAAGAACCTTCCAGACTCATAGTTATGGTGCAGCTCTGATGAGAAACCTGTCAACAGAAGGGAGAACTGGAGAGACTCCTGAGTTGCAGGCAATTGCCTGGTCTTTCCTGGGGCAGAAACCAGTGTTTAGGAGCCACAAAGGTGGTTTCTTGTGTTTACAAGGAGTGCACAGTTTGCTGATGTTTCCCAGGAAGCCTCACAGACATCATGGGGATAAGGATGGGCCCCTCAAGATGCTTATAAGCAATGCTCATATTTGCAGTGGCTCTTTTCCTGTGAGATCTGAACCCAGATCATCTGAAATGTTTTCTGTCCTTCACCCAGTGAGCATCATTTATAACATATCATGTTTCCGTGGTGAGAAGGTGCTGTGCCAACACTACGATCTTAGGGCAATGTGCCAGCTTCAGAAAAAACTATTGGACAAGATCTGTAGCTGTGAATATAATTTTACAACAGGCAATAGGCTTTTTTGCTTAGACCATCACTGATGTAGTGATAATGATTTTGCAAGACAACAGTGGTTTTATTTATCTCTTTTATTTTCCCTAAATGTAACAGACTTTTTTTTTTACTGTTATTTCTTCTTTTTTTTTAACCTAAATATCCTCTCAAAGGAAGCTTTGATGCTCCTGTGTACACAGCTACAGTTGCTAGTAGATGATGGAGGCTGGAGAACTGTAAAGACCCTATTTCTACAGACTACTCAGATTTTAAGCTGTATTTCAAGAGGCTGTACCACATCTAGCAGGGAGGAAAGATAAAACATTGTGTCAGATCAGCATTAATTTCAAGAGAAGAAAGGAGGGAATTCTTATGTGTGTTTTGTCTACCACAACCAGGAAATGGAGCAGACACATCTCTTCAGCATCATCTGCTGTCCTTATTCATTCCTCTAGGTTAAGGTTTGCTGGAGAGAAAAGATTTTGTAGCCCCAGCAGAAATGTTTGTGAAATGTTTATCTGATCTGCTGAAGACTTTGAAGGCTTGCTTTGGGAAAGAATTCTAGCACTTCATCATTCAGATGCAACTAAGAGGTTTGGTGTCTCTTTTTTTGCAAGAGAGTCTTTTTTATTTATTTATTTATTTATTTTATTTTAAGGGCAGCAAACTGGCGTTTTGTACCAACAGGAAGAGTGAGGATGAAGTCAGGATGCCACACTTCACTGAATAACTGAATAGACATTATTTTTACTTTTAAATTTTTTTAATGGCCATAGTTAGGGATGCAGTTGCATGCTGTTCCATGTTACCAGACACACTTTGCTGTCTTCACCACATAAGCCATTCCTAGAGGCGAAAAAAACCCCAAACCTCAGGTATTGGTAACTGCAGAAACCATCTGCAAATGCAGAGGGAGATGTCTGCTCTGCACTGCACAGAGAGAAAACCTGATGCTAGCCCTTATTATTCCTTTCTGTGTCAAGAAGGAGACTGCACAGGAGGGAAAAAGCACTGTATTCATTTCTCTGCTAACAGTGAGTCTTCTCAACATGGAAAAAATTATGAGACTGTTAGAGACACAGAAGCAGCCTGGGAAGAGCCAGTTCTTTACTGACCTGTTCCAAAGCTTATCACAATCCTGGGCAGCCAGGCGCTGCTTCCTGCTCTATTGCATACGATAAGGGTGAAGCTTAGAAAAAGCAAGCTCTTTTGTCAGCTTTTTACATTAGCCAGCACATCCAATCTTGAAAGCCAGGCTACCAGAAAAATAAAAGGAAAGGTTTTGGTGTGACTGGTCTCCAAGCTAGACAGTTATGGGTCACATCAAGCACAATTATGTGGGTCAACACAGTCATGTTCTGTGGTCAGGGTCCCATTTGCAACCCTATTGCCCAGTTTTTTCTCTGCCTTGACTTGAAGGGTTTCCAGCAGCCTGGCTACTTGATGCATTTCAATGGACAAACAGTCCTGACTTTCCAGATGGTGTTCAGCATGTACACCTCAAGGCATCTTCAATGGCACCTGTACTGAGCACATCTCTGACCACCATTTCAGAAGTTTTCAGCATTTTCCCCAAGCTGAATCTTTGATTACAATGTCATCTTTTGCCTGCAGGTGCTATGTGTTTATTTATGTCTTCTCATAGACTGTGAGGTCAGACATATGTCAGTCTAAATTTCCAGCTACAAAGGAAAAAACAGGAAAAAAAAAATCAGAAAGAGTATAACGTGCCCACTCCTACTTCTCATCAGTTGGATAAATACCATTTTGTTATAAGACACCAACTCACCATGCCCTGCCATGACTTCAGGTAATAGTTCCAAGCCAGCTCCTTGGAAAGCTACATATTGGAGTACTAGCACTGCAGTAGAGGCTTAGTCTAGGCTGAGACCAGCCTTGTAATGCCTGGATTGTCAGCAGAGAAATGCATACCAAACATTCTCAAGACTCATGTTGAGAAAGTCTCCCAAGAAAAGTGCTGATCCCTGTAACTTCCACTAGCAATAACTTGCATAAATGCAATTAATTCCCATAAATCTCATTATAATACCATTTATTTTCTATTACTGTAATCTCTTATAATGTTCTACTGAAGAAAAAAATCCTTATCACTTTCCTTTTATCTATGGATAATGTTGTAATTTTTAGTTTTCTTACTTTTCAGTGTTTGTTTTTAAATTTTCTTTTTCTTTTTTTTTTTTCTTTTCACAAATGGGCTGTAATTTAATTGTATTGTTCCTAGTATTGCTTCATTTGTGCAACTTTCATTGCCAAAGCAAATGGGCCTGAAGGTTGAGCAATGTAAGTTAAGACCAAGAAATGAGATAACTGAGGCAGGAATGAGACAGTGTGATGTCTTGCTCTTGCGAAAGGGAAATATGAATTGCTGAAGTTGTAAACAAGTGCTTCCTGGTGGATCAAACCCACAGCTTTACAGGCAACAACAAAGGATGGGTTCAGCACTTTCAGGGCTCTGGTGTTTAGGATTAATTTAACGTATTTTGCTTTTGTCATGATTTTAAATTGTCTGTATCTCCACAACGCAATGAGCAAAAAGCACTGTGTATGTTAATCTTGTCAGTTCCTCAAAGATGCTGAAATACTTGAAACTTTTGCACTCCATCAATTGCTTGAAAATATTCCTTCAAAAGGAAATAATAATTGAGATATAATTTTTGTATGTTTCACTAGCTACAAAGGAAACATTTATTTTGATATTTCCTTCCATAAATGTATTGAGCACTACAAACATTACTAGCAAAAATGACTATTTGCAAGGTTTTGTAAGCACTGTAGCAGACGACTAGGCGTTAACAAGTAAGTTGGTGAAAACATTACTGAGTGGGACTATCACATTCACACCCAAACAGAAAAAAACCTATAAAGTGGTAAAAATGTTCTGCTTTGAGGAGAATAAAACATAAATGGACAAATGAATAAAACTATACCATAGATGATAAGCCGAGGCATGGAGAAATAGTTTTATTTACCTCTGATGAAGGTCACCTAAGAAAGCCACACAGACCCAAATCAACCCACATTTCTTCATTTGTACTTTAACTTATGTCCATTTAACTTATGGCCATTTCTAGAACTGTATTGCTATTTATGTAATTTTTTTTTTTTTTTTTCTGCAAGCCCAAATACCATCTGGGATTAACTTAGGACACTGCTGTGCCAATCCTATGGTGAGCTGACAACAATTAAATATTATATTAATTAATTAATCGCCTCTGTGGTATTACAGCTGAAACAGGACATGCTGACAGGCTATTCTTTCCTGGTGAAAAGCCATTAAAATGAACACTGTCTGCATTTCTGTTCTTTGGTTGGGTGTTTGCAGTGCCTGCCAGAAATACTACAGAAGAGAAATACTTTCCAATTTCTAGCTTTGCACTGACCTGCATCTGTCTCTGCTCCAAGATGTAAAAAGAGAATGAAATCTATACTGGCACTGCTTTTCCTTGTGAGTGAGATGCAGGAATTAATACATGACTATGAACTTTCTGAATTCACTTACAATCTGGATCTTTGCTAAGCATATTGCTCCCTGATTGTTGTTGCTTCTGAAAAGCTAAATTCCAAGTTTCCTAAAGAAAAGGAGCAGGGGAATCCACAGCCAAAATAATTCAAAATGTTTTCTACCTTCTATCCAGGTTTTTTTTAGTGTATGCTATGAGCTTTAGACATCAGTAAACACCATCAGTACAGTTCACCTATCAGTACAATTCAGCATTTGATTTCAACTTCAAGTAAAAAGTCTTTTTGTCCTGCACTCTGTACCCTTGGTGTTTTGATTTTCTTCACAGCAAATGAAAGTTAAAACAAATATAAATATTTTCACTCCTTTTGCACTGGTACAGGTAAACCAAATGGGTAATGTCCAAATGTGTAACAGCTGTGGAGAACATGATTGCCCTGTAAGGAGCCGCTCAGAAAACTAACAGAGAACAACCAGCACTTGAAAAGGGGTGATTTGAACTCAGCATCCTTTTCTTATCTATACCCCCTGCTGAATTAACTTGGGCTTAAACCAACCTCGCAGAGGTTCCTTTGTGTGGAAAGGGTGAAGTCAGAGTTCAAACTCAGGCTAAAGGTATGGTGGAAAGTCACACTGTCTCAAGGAATAGTAAAAATGTAATTTTGGTGTCCATATTTATAAGCTGTCTAAACCCAACCCAGTCTTGCTGGGGAAAAAAAGCAAAACAAGGAGTGTTTCTGATATTGCCAGTATCAGAGATCTAGCAGAAAACAGTTTTTTTCTGATGGGAGAAAAACACTTAGCTACATTGTTTTCGGAGGAATTACTGTTCTTTGTTCCTGGGATGAAAAAAGATAGTTTTTTGGTCCACCATAGCACTAGTCTGTTTCTTCTGGACTCAAAGACAGCTTCCCACAAAATATCCAGATAGGGCTACAGGTAGAAGGATGAGCCTCATTTTTCTGTGCAGGCACCTCTGCACTGAGAATACCCCAGTGAGGCTTTGCTCACAGCTTGCCTGCCTGCAAACAGAAAATGTCCTAAAGACTTTAATTCAAGCAGGGGATCACCACCGATTTGAGGAACCAGCCCTGTCCTGATTTTCATTGTACAGTGCACAGGTAGTTCCTGCCACTGAAAAACATGAGCCTGACATCTTAGAAGGACATAAAGAAACTAGGGGTGACAACCATAATTCATATCTAAATTCATATCTAAATTCATATCTAAATCAACCAGAGGCAATTGGAAAAGTTATATATATTTAAGGTTGAAGCTGACCTTTAACTACCACAGGTTGAAATATTTTTCTGAAGCAGAGAATATTGAGAACTGGTTAATAAAAAGCTTCCTACACATTTCTCTGAAGCAAAGAGTAATGACCACACTTCTCTGAGCTTGCAATACCTCGGTCTTCAAGTTTTCAGGTGTGTAAAAATATATGCATATGCACATATATGTGTGTAGTTCAGCAGAGAAAATGAAGAACGGATGCTTCTGAAGACTTGTAGGCAATCAGGATATCATTACTAAAGTTGTAGTTTAGCTAAGCTGTTACTATTCTCAGTTTTATTTGGATTTTACTTTTATCCTGAAGAATCCCATAAAATATACCTTCCTGGAAAATATAATGCAAAAGCATCTTTTTGAAGCACCCACTATCTTTGCCAATGAGCTGTAAAAGAGGGAAATACATTTGGAAACTAGTGATCAGAGACTGGGCAGGAGGACTGGAAACTTTGCAGAGATGCTGTTCTGTTGTCCTGTCCTGTTTATCTTCTTTTCCTCTTCTTGCTCAGCTGGCCAGTGGTTAAGGAGAAATATTTTGACTCTTGTGACTCATACTTACCAGAAACATTTTGCTTTGGGCATTTCCTGGTTGCCACAATTCTGGTCCCCCTTCTTTCTGTCTTTCCCATTTAGATGGAAAGACACCAACTGCTGTGTGGAAATATTACATGTTCTTGTATGAAGAGTAATGCATTGGTCATGTCCAAATCTTTCCACTACAGCAATCCAGGAACAACTGCAAATAACATTTGCAGAGTAGGACCCATATGATGAGCCACTGATTTCCAAAAGGTCCCTGTTTGTGGCTTAAGCAGCTCCTAAATTTATGGGAGGGAAGGGGGTGGTTACAAGAAGGGAGAAAATAAAATTTGGCTCTGGTCCAGGCTCATATCTATACCAGAAGTGTGGAAGAAAAAAACCCAACATTCCAAAAACACCACATGGGAAAACAGCCATTGTTTCCTCCAATGTTTCTTGTTATCATATGGAGTAGTGCAGTTCATTCCTGAGAGGAACTCTTACCACATAGCAGCAACTGCTCCAGACCCCAAGACCTCCTCAATAAGGGTGTGCCTTGCCTCTTGCTTCAGGTGCTGAAATCAGCAGAAAGTCCCTCAGGACTTCAAGGAACAATGAATCACAGTCTCTCTTCAATTTTGAATGACAAAGAAAACAACTTCAGTTTGCAGGAGTTATCCACAGGCCTGCTCTGTAAAGGAGGATCAGACAGCCCGGCATGTGCCTGCACCAATCATCAGAGAAGAGGCACCAGCCTAGAGCTGGAGACAGCCATGGCCAAAATAGCTATCAGAACTCTCATGACTATCTGTACAGTCTCCTGGATGCATGAAAAAAGCATGGCGTCCCTCCAGACAGGCAAGTCTTTCAATTTTAGTATTGGTTATAAGCAGGATTTTCTAATTTCTATTATTCAATACAAGGAGCTGCAATGGAGATCCACCAAACAGCCATGGTGAGAATGGCCCTGAGTAACCTTTGATCTACCAATAAAAATACTTTGTCAGATACCCTGACTACCTGAGAATTTCTGAAATTCAGACTGCTTGCCTAGCTCAGAAACAGGTGAACCCTTAGAAGCCATCCCCTAAGTTTCTGCAATGTTCCTCATCATCCTTCTCAGTACCTTCTCAGTACTCAGTTCCTTAACAAAGGGCAACACCTTCTTAACATCTACCGTTTGCCAGTATTACATCTAAGCAGATCCCACACATTTTTGGGGAAGGAACCCCTCACTGTCCCCTATCTTGCTCAATTTTTAACAGATGAGTAAGTGAAGGATGGTTACTTGAAGGTCACTCTACAGGGTCTAGCAGACAGCCAGTAAACTTCAAGGAATATTTGCGACAACTCTGCAAGTGGAAAGTATTAATAAGCACGTGTCACAAATCCACATGACACCACCCAAAAACTCAGTGGGGTTTTCCTTCCTTTCTCCTACAGCCTACCACAGCCTCTGAGCTATGGTAACTATTAGAAAGAGCTGGCAGTCTGGATCACAACCACTGCTGCTTGCAGGGCACATTGTCAGTTATAATAATACAGTACAAAGCCAGCCCTTTCCATGACTATCATGTTTTGCCTGTTGCACTGCCAGTGCTTGCACTGCTTAAGTTGCCCAGCCGCTCCAGTAAGATCCTAAAGATTTCTGGCCCTTGGAGGCTTATCCTGGTCCACCAAGTCCAGCAGAAGATATCTGCATGAGAAATATTCCTATTTTTGGTCAATGATTTCATTTTGCATATCACCGAATGATCACAGTTGGAAAAGACCTCTAAGATCATAGAGTCCAACCACTAAACCCACCCTCTGCTTTCTGACATTACTAAAAAAAGCATTCTCGTGTTGTTCCTTTCCATCAGGAATCTGTCTAAGCCATGCAGATCTGTTGTCATCCTCATTTTAATTTGTCTCGACTGGGACATAAACTTCGAACCTCCATTCAGACTACTTGACTATATTAGCTGTATTTAACTTCACATCTCATTTAACCCCTTGATTTTCCAGGTGGAACCCAAATTAGATTTTTCAACTAGACACTGTCCACAACTGAGGTCAGTGGACCACTCACACCCCTTTGAACACTGATATGTGCAACCACATTTTTGAGACAAAGCAACCATCCTGTACTCTGACAGACAGCTGAAGCCAGACTTGGTTTAAGGGACAAGGATTCTCACCCAGGATAGCTGGATGTGTTTCCCTGTTAGAATAGGATGAAAGTTTTGTAGCACTTGGTGGCTTGAGCGTCTGAGTCTGGTTTAAGTTCTGGAGTCAGTCCCTGGACATCTTTGGTATAAGTTTGAACCAGACCTCAGGCTGCTCTAACTTATGAGCACGACTCTTCATGCAGAGATGCAACAAGTGTCTGAGAGTCATATTCTCTTCTTTATTCTTGGAATAATGAAACTGTTGTGCAGACCTGAGCTGTGGATTGAATACGGCAGGAAGCTAGCAGAAAGAAAAATAATCTTGTGACATGCCTTAATTACTTACCTGTGGTTTCATCAATATGCCTAGTGACAATTTCAGTCTTGGAGCAGAAATTCATAAACTTGACTACTTCAGCTACAATTAAAATTATTGCACTCAGGTAAACCTTTGCAGTGCAGAACCTCTGGTTTGGCTGATGATTCCCATTATGCTCTGTGAACCAGCTGCCTCCCATGACAAATCAGTGCCCTACCACAAGGTGAGATGTGATAGGAAGGCATCCTAGGAAATGCTGCACAGCTGAGGAAGCTTGGGGCCATAAGGCATCTGTGCTAGAGCTCTGGTGAATTAGCACAGCATCTTTTCTGGATGAAAAAAAAAGCCCAGCCCTGTGGTTTGAAGGACAAACCAGAAGCATTTCTGGATTTTTTTAAAGTGTTCATCTTAAAGGTGAATTTTTCCACAGGTATTGTTTTCATAGTTTGCAATCTTTTCATTAAAGAAGCAATGCTTTTTAAAAAGTCTGATTCCTTGACAAAAAAGCTATTTGGCTGGAGGATTTCTGATCAGCTGCAGATCTGCTACACAGTTACTTGAATTATCACTGGAGGATTCTTAGCACCAGATGAAAGCTGGTGTCCTACCTGAGCTAAGAAAATTATGTTTTGGGAGGTGCAAGACCCAATGCACAGCAAAAGGAAAATGGTGAGAATGAATCGCTGATCTGTGGGCTTTTTATTAGCTCTACCCTCACTTTTCTCTTGCAGCTCTATGAGACACGATAATAAAAGCTGAGATGTTTTTCCACCTGACTTTTTTCATGCTTTCGCTGTAGATCTCTGGGAGCAGATGTCTCATATTAAAGAAAAAATAACTCCTCTTTGGGGACATATGTGGGGAAGGAAGTGAGAAAGACGTGTTTTTGAAATGAGAGTTTAATTGACACACAGTGGATAAATGGCATGCAGAGGCTTGCTGATTACAGACATGTTAGTCATCCTCTCACTGTTACTTGGGCTTCTGTGTCTGGCTGGGTTCATCTGCTAGCCCTGGTAACACACTGACAACATAAACCATCTCCTTGCATGACGAATCTCCACACTTAGCAAACTAGGACCTCAATGCCCCATTTTCAGCTTCTCGACGATACTTTGTGCAAATGTCATCATTCAGGAAAGAAGCTGCACTCAGTAAGTAATTTTGCTGGCAGTGCTTTCAGAATGGGTTATGGAGGTCACTTATCTCCAGTGGACTGGAGATCAGCTGGGGCACTGAGATCATACCCCACAAATCCCATAGAAGCACAGCAGAAATGTTTAGTCCACAGTACATCCATTCCACACTTGCCACAGCCATATGACAGACCTAACAAAAAAAGGCTGTTAGCAGAAAAGACCAAAACCCTCAAAAACTACTATGTGTTACTGGAAGGGAGTGAGAGACTGCAGGCATTTGGGTATCTTGAGGTTTTGCAGTACTAGAGATCTGGCATATCCTTAAGCAACAGACTGCAGCTTATTCCTGTCAACACAAATGCAAGGGCATTTCCATGTCAGGTAGCACCAATACATGGTCAAGCAAACAGATTGCTCTAGTGTCTCCAGCTGCAGATGTGTAGAACAGATGAAGTGTTCCTCAACTCTTGTGAACTTCCTTCAGTCGTCTGACATTTTTGTTCTCCATCCACCAAGCATCTTAATGGAGCTCATTTCCTCCATCCTTCCTAGAGCTATAAAGTGGCAGCTACTCTATGAGGATTTACTAGCTCCCATTGGGAGACAGGAAGAGAGATTAACTTAAGTCATTAAGTTTAAATCCTGCTGTCAGGATGACCATGAAAAATTATATTTTAGAAGGGTTTTCTTTGTCACTGTTTACCCAGTTAAATGCTTATAGGGAAAAGGATGTTTTCTGGAAAAAAAAATCAAAACACAACACACAACTAAACCAAAAATACTCCATAGAATCCAAACTAACTACACATATTTCTGCAAATTATTTGTGGTGAAATTTGCAGTTATGCTCAAACAAGTTACAAGGATCAGGTCATGTGTGTCCACAAAATATCCTGCCCAGAAGCTTGATTTTAATTTAAGGGTGAGCCACTGTTCACTCTCAGGAAGAGAGCCACTGTCTACTGTGGTGGTCATTAGCAGAAAACAGACCTGGTCAGAAATTCTTCTCAAAATATCTTTTTCTTTTTTTGTGGCAAGAAAGGATAAACTCAAAGTCATACCTGAGCTCAAGCTTGCTTTTTACTTCCATTCAATGCTAAGAAATCCAGAACTTTTAACCAAAAAGCATCTGTCCATCTGTCCATAATGTGTCACGTTCAGTGACAGGGAAAATGCTTGTCCAGCTCAATCACACACACATGCTATACCTGCAAGGTGAGCTGGTCAGATCAACATGTGGCTGTCTCATCACACTGCTCTCCTTGTGTTTGAGAGGGCACTTATTTCCATGCCTAGTCCTCCAGCAGGTCTCCTCCCTCCCAGGGACTATTCAATCCCTTCTTTAGCAAAGCTTGCTGACACAGCGATGGGGGCTGAGAAACAAGCTTCAGACCTAAGTCCGCAGCTAGAAATCATGCTGCCATACAAGCATTGCTTTGTAAAGTACCAAGAAATACAGGTTCATCAGAATTTGTCTCAGCCAGAATGTATCAGCTCCAGAAAACCATGTAAGTGATCTTACCAAGGCAAGAGGAGGAATTGATTGTATAGAAAAAACCATACTATAATTAGAAATGGGCTAAAAACAGATGGACAGACCTCATCTCTTTTTTGTTTGTTTTTGCAAAACCAATACCAAGAATGGTTTGGCTGCAGGCCTTATTTCTGAGTTCATAATATTCTTGGGTGGATCTGGAGATCAGAGAAATGGTTTCTGTCAAAAGCTGTTAGCAGAAAAAGAGCAAACTATTACCCATTTCAGCACACTCCCACATTTGTATAGCTGAACCCTCTGTGACCATCACCACATCTGTCCCTGTGGATTTGAAAATTAAATGACTGAGCAAATCTGTGAAGCTGCTTTGCTGCCCTTGAGTGCTGGAGTATGCCCTTCTGCATTCAGACCAGGACTTGGCAGAAGATGAACCCGTTCCTCACCCAAAGATCATCAGCTCTGTAAGGTGTTTATAGAATAGCCCAGTGCAAACTAATGTTGTAGATGCTGCTTGGGTGTGAACAAGCGGTTTTGGTCATGCAGGGTGGAGTCCCCTCCTTATTCAGAGAGCTCAAGTCCCAGAGCATGAGCATATAGGTACTGTACCGTTTCAATAGGAGAACACTGCCAGAAACAATTCCTTAGAATTGATATAGGACCACTGGAAAAAAGCTAACCTAGGGGCAGTGCTAATTCTCCTTCTGTCTCTCTTTCTGCTTCCTCCCACTCACATTTATGCCAGTCTACGTGTACATGAGTATTGGGCCAAGTCTTGTCAAGCATCATGCAAAGGTAACACCACCAAGTCCAGTAGCCTTGGTTCAATACCAAGGCTCAATTGATTGATCCACATTTATGTGAGCTGCAAGCTGCATAAGGAGCTTTAAAAGTCTCTAGTTAACATGGAACGAGGCAGGTTTAAGTTCTCTTACAGCTTTGGAATTTCTTACAGGTCCCTACAATCTCATCCTAATCCAGGAAAACAGTTAAACAAAATTTATCTTCCACACCACTGATATTCATTGGACCACACCTGCATCAACACACTGCTTAATAAAGCAATAGTCAATAGAAAGTCTCATTATTTGCAGCATGTTAACTTTTATGGAAAACAACTTGTTTGCAAGGAAACACAGAAGGTCTAATTCTTAGTCATTAGTTGTTCTTCACAAGCACTGAACATCTCCAGCTAAAGGGTCTTCTGCTCCCTTCAGCACACTGCACAGAATAATCTACAGACAGAAACACTCTAACAGAATAGCTACTGCTGTTGAGGACAGCAAAACAAACCTCTGTACATATTTGAGTCACCAAGACTGAATCTAGATCTGTGGGGACCATGCATAGGTATAAGAAGGTGTTCAAACATCCAAGCCAGTCATTCCTACATGGTCCTTAAAGATAGGATGTGAATTTCTGCCAAATAATTTTCCATCTGACACCCTGTTCACTCAGCTTTGCACAGATGTGTGAACAGGCTATTGTAGTATCACTGACAAAGCTGAAGATGGGAGATCCACTGCCAGTTCGTGTATCTTCACATGAAGCAAAGTGTTCCAACCTTGGAAGGAAAGAGGCAACTTAGACTCATTTAACCAGTGACCATTATCAACGTTCTGCTTGGTTTTGCCTCACTGTTCACAAAAATACATTTAACTTGGTAGTGATCTTTTTGTAAGGATATCAAGCAAGCATGTCTTCAGCTCCTCTCCTCCCCTTTAATCAGCTGCTCTGTTATTAACAATGTTAGACCGGTTGCTGGCAGTCGCAGTTCAGCCAGAGCTATACTGATTTTTACTGACTGAGGATCTGATCTCACACCTCTGAATTCCTCTGCTTGCTCAAGCAAACCTGTAAAGCCTTTGTTGTGATTCTACCAGTTTTCATCACCTGGCCAAGCCTGAACTCCTCCTGGATGGGAGTTTTCCAAGAAAAATCCAGCGACAAGCTAGCCTTCCAGCACAGTGTCTGTGGGCACTGCAGAGGAGATGTATTTCAGATGTGGTCATAACCAGGCATGGATTCAGGACTGACTCAAAGGGAAGAATACCACCCCCTGAATCACAAACAGTGTTTCCTGCAAACCTTGAGGTTTCCTGGACATACATCAAAAGAGGTTTCTGTTCCTTTCGACATTTTTGTTTGCCCTCAGTAGTTTTCCACTATGCCAGACTTCCATGGATTTTTCTTATTGGAGCAGTACAGACAGTGACCCAAGAAGTTTACTTGGTTTGTGATATGCCAAAGTCCTAGCATCCTGCCACCACACCCTTATGTGAGGAGCCAGAGCTTTGTAGCAGCTCTGCTCAGCCATGATGAGATGAGCACTCTCACCAAGAGTCTTACACGGGAGCTTGGACCTTTTGATTTTCTCTAGAGCTTTTCAAGGTTACTGAGATGAAAAAGGAGCTAAAAAGGGAAAATGCAGAAGGAAACAAAATTACTATGCCAAACTACTTCTTACTTCCTCCAGAAACTGTGCCTGGCACAGCATCACTCATCAGCAGGTACTTCTGCAGCAAACTCTCCATATCCAACTTGCCACCTTGCCACAAACACTATACAAGACCAAGACCAAGGGCATAGCACCACCTATGCCCTTGCAGGCAGCTCAGATACATAGCTGTTCCTTCTCTGGGACTACTCCCCAGTTCAGTACTGGCCTTTGTAGCACTCTGGCTGTGGATGGCATGAAACTTCAGCAGTCAATAATAGTTCTTTCACTTCTCCCTGTGGTATAGAAACAACTTTCTGACAAATTGCTGAAACTGAGTGTTTGAAATGTATCTGCTGAGGGCAAGCACAGGCCCCATGGCAGGCAACTGTGCTCTCTGCCTCTTCTGCTGCTGTTCTGTTCCACTATTGTTTCATAAAATAACTTTTCACACAAAAGTCCAGAAACTAAGATAATTATTTAAAAGGTTAAATAATTAAAAGGTAAAATAATTAAAAGGTTAATTATTAAGATAATTAACCTTAACTAGATGTGGTCATGGACTATCTGCTGTAACAAACCCTGCTTCAGCAGGGAGTTTGGGCTAGATGATTTCCAGAGGATTCTTTCAATACCATGAATCTGAATTTCCCAAGCTCACAAACCAGTTGACACTTGATGGCTGAGAAAAATATGAGGTATTTCTTTTATATTTCATCCTGGAAATGAACATACATAGGTAAACATTGCTTTTTCCCCTGCCCTGGGAAAACGGTTGATGCTTCTTTTTGATGTTGTGGGCTTTTTGGTAGTTTTGCTGTCAGGGAGCTCAGGAGAGGAGGAGTTAATTATAATTAAGAAAACATATGTTGGTTTTCACACATTCAGAGTGAGAGAGAACCTGTTTTCATTGCACTCTCTGTTGTTCTTTTCCAGTCAATGCAAGGCTGCAATGGCCCCAGAGTCCCCCAGTGTAAGAGCATCCAGAAAAGGTCCTGAAGAGATATAAAATCCTTCTAGGAACCTGAAGCTGAGATAAAAATCCTGCATGTTTTTTTTCTACACGTTCCCTGGACTTCATAATCAAGTTGAAGAGAATAAACTAAGCTACATTATAGAATCATAGAATCGGCTGGGTTGGAAGGGACCTCAGAGGTCATCAAGTCCAAGATGTGTCCAAGATCGTGTCCTCTTGTCTTGCTGGTAGTTGCCTGGGAAAAGAGACCAACCCGCACCTGGCTACAACCTCCTTTCAGGGAGTTGGAGACAGTGATGAGGTCTCCCCTGAGCCTCCTCTTCTCCAGGCTGAACACCCCCAGCTCCCTCAGCCTCTCCTCCCAGGACTTGTGTTCAAGTCCCTTCACCAGCCTGGTTGCCCTCCTTTGGACCTGCTCCAGGACCTCAATCTCCTTCCTGAACCGAGGGACCCAGAACTGGACACAGTACTCGAGGTGTGGCCTCACCAGCGCTGAGTACGGGGGCAGAATCACTTCCTTGGACCTGCTGGCCACACTGTTCCTAATACAGGCCAGGATGCCATTGGCCTTCTTGGCCACCTGGGCACACTGCTGGCTCATGTTCAGCTTCCTGTCAATCCAAACCCCCAGGTCCCTTTCTGCCTGGCTGCTCTCCAGCCACCCTGTGCCCAGCCTGGAGCTCCCCATGGGGTTGTTGTGGCCAAAGTGCAGGACCCGGCACTTGGCCTTGTTGAACCTCATCCCGTTGGAATCAGCCCAACTCTCCAGTCTGTCCAGGTCCCTCTGCAGAGCCCTCCTGCCTTCCAGCTGATCCACACTCCCCCCCAGCTTAGTGTCATCTGCAAATTTGCTGATGATGGACTCAATCCCCTCATCTAAATCACCAATAAAGATATTAAACAGAACTGGGCCCAATACTGATCCCTGGGGGACACCACTAGTGACCGGACTGGATCAGCACCGTTCAGCACCACTCTCTGGGCCCGGCCCTCCAGCCAGTTCCTAACCCAGCACAGGGTGCCCCTGTCCAAGCTGTGGGGTGACAGCTTTTCCAGGAGAATGCTGTGGGAGACGGTGTCAAAGGCTTTGCTGAAGTCCAGGTAGACCACATCCACAGCCTTCCCCTCATCCACCAGACGGGTCACTCGATCATAAAAGGAGATCAGGTTGATCAGACAGGACCTGCCCTTCCTAAACCCGTGATGGCTGGGTCTGATCCCCTGTCCATCCTGTAGGTGCTGTGTGATTGCACTGAGGATGATCTGCTCCATGACCTTTCCAGGCACTGAGGTCAGGCTGACGGGCCTGTAGTTTCCCGGGTCCTCCTTCCGGCCCTTTTTGTGGATTGGCGTGACATTCACCAACTTCCAATCATCTGGGATGTCCCCAGTGAGCCAGGACTGTTGGTAGATGATAGAGAGAGGCTTGGCGAGTTCTTCTGCCAGCTCTCTCATCACCCTTGGGTGGATCCCATCTGGTCCCATGGACTTGTGGGGATCCAAGCAGCTCAGTAGGTCACTGTTTCCTTCTGGATTACAGGGGGACTGTTTAGATTCTTGTCACCTTCTGTAAGATCCAGAAGCCAGCTGTCCTCAGGATAACCTCTCTTACTGCTGAAAACTGAGTTAAAGAAGGTGTTACATACCTCAGCCTTTTCTTCATCTTTGACAACTATATTCCCGCCCATATCTAGTAAAGAATGGATGTTTTCCTTACCCCTCCTTTTGCCATTGATGTATCTGTAGAAGGACTTTTTGTTATCCTTCACAGAGGTGGCAAGATTCAGTTCAAGTTGTGCCTTTGTCTCTCTAATCTTCTTTCTACACGACCTAACTATATTCCTAAATTCCTCCTGAGTAGTTAGCCCTTTTCTCCATAATCGGTAGGCCCTCTTCTTAACCCTAATTACTTTCAAAGTCTCTCTGTTCAGCCAGACCGGTCGTTTTCCCCGCCGGCTCGCCTTTCGGCACACCGGGACAGCCTGCTCCTGTGCTTTCAAAACTTGCTCCTTGAAGTATGTCCATCCCTCCTGGACCCCTTTGTTTTCAAGGGCTGTTTCCCAGGGTATACTCTGGACTAATCTTCTGAATAGGCCAAAATCTGCCCTCCAGAAGCCCAACGTAGAGGTTTTATTGACGACCCTCCTTGTATCCCTGAGTATTGAAAACTCTATTATTTCATGATCGATGAAATTAATCTCCTTTATTAATCTCCTTTACCTGAAATGGATGCTTCCTCTGACCATACAGAGTTCAAATACAGGTTTCAATCTTTATTTCAGGACATGGTTTTGAGCTCAGATTTCGTGGGCTTCTAGGAGTCTGGATATTTACTCAAGGCTATGCAAATTCCTCCCACCCAGGGGCCAGAAACATAGGTCTTTTTAGCCAGACTCTGGTGCTGGATGTTCATGATTCAAGGCCAACTCATGGAGTCTCTTTCCTCTGCTGATGCTGGAAGACCACTTACGTGTGACCTGACTGGTGTCCTGTTTGTCCTTTTCCTGCTGTTCTTTTCTTGCTGAAAGAACTGGGATGGGGAAAGATGCCTCATCTGCATCTGGCTAGGGAAGGATGGGCTTTCAGAGAGACATGGAAACAGCAATTTTGAAGTGTCCTAGTTTCAGAGAATTAGGACAGACTGATCAAAATCAGTGCCTGAGAGAAGACCAGGTGGCTAGCCAGGTCTACAAAATGGGCAGTGTGAAATGCTCACAATATAGGTAATAAAGCAGGGAAGTATTTAGGAGGGGAAAAGTGAAAATTAGATGGGAAGGCACCTTGATAGAAGAGCTCCCAGTCTTGATAGGGACTCAAAAGAAAAGCTAACACAATGTTTCAACTCTGGGATGGAGAACACTAAACCAACCAAACAAAAAAGTGACAGTGCAAGAAGAGGCAAGAGAATGACAAAAGACAATTGTCCTAAAGCTAGAAAAAGAGGAGAGTTTCTCATTGTGGAAAACAAAACATCCCAAGATAATTCATCTGCTGATTTTAGCCGTAGGTCCTCTCACTAAATATTTTGCTAAGGAAGGCATGCCTCCACGTGTGCCTTTAGTTAGCTTAAAAGAACAAGCACTAGAAAAACTATTGTGTTTCTCAAGCTGCCTAAAAATATTTATTGGAAGAGAGTAGAAATACACTGACATGACTTTAATTAAAGAAATCACCTGGTAAGGTAGACAGTAAATCTGGTCTGCTGGCCAGCTGAACTGCTTCCATGCTGGAGAGTTCCATAACCCCTGATCATATTTAATGAGGAAACCATTTTCCTTTCATGCTATTTCTTACTGCCTCTACTTGCTACAGAAGATACTACAGCTAACTTTTGCATGCTTCAGCTCTTCCTCAGGTCAGTGAGGACTTCGCTCAAGTCAGAGGAAATTTGTGCATTTGTATATTTTGCTAAGGCCAGAAGGGACCTCTTTGCTCAAATATCTGCACCTCTTCTGTCACCCAGACCAGTGAACCTCCACTATAACTTCTCTGTGGGTGGGAAATACCTTTCTTCTCTACCTAAGCCACCACTTACAGGTCCAATAGCTTCTGACTGACTTGGGACATATTTTTCAAGAACACATTCTTGAACTAATGGAGGAACATGAGCTCTGATGTAAATGGCTGTACTTGAACATGCATGTTTCTTCTGCAGCTGTTCTGCTAGATCTCTGTTTTAACAGTAAAAAATGTGATATTGCTGTGATTTCCAACAAAATGGTATTTGATGTCATCAGTGCATAAGGAATGCAATAACATAATTTCTAGTTCCTGTTCTCACTGTGAAAAATTCACAGACCATTCAAGACAGAGACAGATCTCTCTGTGTCCTTTCATGTTCAGCGTAATTCCAGACATTACTCTATTCAAAAGGAAAATTAATAAAAACTCCTACTTTTTAGTCCTTGAATAAAACACAAATATGTAGAAGCCAAGCAGATATAAAATTACACATGAAAATACAAAATCACTGCCGGAACACAGATATGGGGAAGCAGTGTGCAAGAGAAATGTAGCCACATAACTGAGGCAGCTGCCTTTAATCCTTGTGTGCTTCTGACTAAGACAGGATCTCCCTAGGGCTGGTGCATGCCAAAGTCATGTCCTATGATGGAACGCTCAGGCCAGCCAGTAGCTCCAACTTACACCTTTTGCCTGGGCATCTCTAAGACTACATTGATTTCTTCTCCTTGTACCTCTGTGAGGTGGGAAAACAAACTGTTGTCTGCACTTTCTCCCCAGGGAAATTCGGGAGGCATCAGAAGGTTACCAAGTAGCTTTGTCCATCCCAGACAAGCAGGTGGGTTTCCTTCCTCTTTTACTAGGAACATGTTGCACTGATCAGAGCTGGCCTGGTGGAAATGGGCACCTCAGAGCTCACTGCTCTGTGGTTTTGCTAGTGACAGTGCTGCTTCCTAACAGCTCCAGGCAAATGATCCTGCTCAGCTTGACTGAATTCTTCTCTCCCTTGCCCTGCCCCAGGTCATCATTCTGGGAGGGGACTATGAGAGAAGAAGGAACTGAAATACTCATATGTGGCTCCATCTTCTGAATATAGTTTGGGGGATTTTGAAAAAAATGCTTAAAGAATTAATGGCTGACTGAGAAGAATTAACGGACAAGAGATCTTGTTCAGTCATCCTGGGGAGGGCTGGGCTTGGCAGCAAAGCCCTGCTTCCACACCATTTGTGCTCACAAATGTTGCTCCAAAATAATCACAGTCAGCACAACGAGGGTGTAATTGCACTTCTCCCTACGTTGCCCCCCCTTCCAGGGCCTCATTCTTTTGCAGAGCCTTGGATGGCTGATGTGACTGTGACTGGAGGCTTTGTGGAGCCCAACAGGTCTGGCGCAGGCATTAGTAACCCTAGAACCTCTGCACCCTACAGCAAGCAGGAGCTGGCAGGTACTGAAAGATTGAAGGAAACTTCAGAAGTCAGAACACTTGGGTTTTTTTGCAGGGCCCTAGCTTCACAGACCTGCCCTCCTCTGCTCTTAGCTGACATCTGTCTCTGCAGAGCAATGTGTGGCACTGCTTGGGTGAAAGAGAAGGAGGTTTGGGGGAACACAGATAGGGAGACAGAGACAACTGCAAAATCACCAAATGAGATCAGCCTTAACTGCAAGTACTTATTTACTGTAACTGTTTGTATACAGTCAAGCACATGATTTAATATATTACATTCTCCAGCATCTATAACCAACAAAGGCATATAAAGCTGCATTTTTAAAGACCTCTACTACATCCACAGCATTGCCAATTTTATGTGCTAAAAATTCAGTGCTGGAGACTACTTGAAAAAATATAACCTACAGACATACCTAACTTTGTATTTCTAGTACTTTAGAGGTGGCAGTACGTAAGTGAGCTCACAGACTCACACCTAACTAAACATTCAGATGTCTCCAGCTGATTCTGCTAGTTCTGTACTGCTCCAACATATAATCAGCCTTGTCCATAGGCCACAAAAAAATATCGCCCCTTCCCCCCAAAGAATGGCATTGAAATTGCCTTTTTTTCCCCAGCAGCTTTTCCATCTGTTAAACAAAATATTTTATAGGGATGCAGAAACAAAGCAAAAAAATTCAGTGTTGCCTTCCTGCATTACCATGACTCGGTGCTGTTTGAAGAACTACATAATACATGGTAAAAGAAACCCTCACTGAAAATCAAAGTTTTTCATAAAGCCCCTTTGCTTTTGTTTGGTGGAAACTCATTTAAACTTGATTTATTGCACCTTGGAATTTAAAGCTTCGGATGAGATTAATGGGCTGTTTGCTGGTTACATCATGCTCATGGATTGTCAAGACAAGCCTATACTGAAATCACAAAGGAAAGTTTGGTTATAGTCTCCTGTTAAAACACTGGAGTGACTGCTGTTCCTAAGTAACTCAATAGGATAACGTAACAGATATGCTTCATGAGGAATAAATATGGAATTTCCACTGTATTAGAACAGTGAGCTGTAGCAATATTTTACGTTACAGGAACAGGCCATATATTTTTTAATACATCTGATGTGACTCATTTTTTCAGTCCATCCTCTGATTGGCCAAGCTAACTATTTTCTCCCCTTGGGATCATTTTGGGGTGGTTTTGTGGGTTTTTTGGGTGGGTTTTTGTTTTTTGGGTTTTTTTTTTGGGGGGGGTTGTTTTGGTTTTTTTGTTGTTTGTTTTTTTTGGTGTTTTTTTGTTTGGTTTGGGTTGGGTTTTTTGTTGGGTTTTTTTTGTTGTTGTTGTTGTTGGGGGTTTTTTTGTGTGTGTGAGTCTGAGCACCACACTCACCCTTTCTAGTATGACTGGGATTTAAGTCCACAGAGATTGTCGACAACCTTGGGGGGGGGGCAGGG
>JAAWXA010000048.1:3215797-3233521 GCA_038090715.1 Florisuga fusca
GGGGGCAGGGTTGGGGGTAGGAAGAGGGGTGGGAAGACATTTTAAAAGACAGAAAAGATTGCCACAAATCCTGTTGGTGTGATCTAAAGCCAAGGTGTAGGGACAAGCAGCACTTGCTGAAGTGTTTATTTATATTGCACTGGCACCTACAGACACCTTGGAGCCCGACAGCAGACAAACCCATTCTCCTACCCTACAAGTGAAACAACATTCTCAATTGCTTTTGTGGGGGAAAAAAAACCAACAAAAAAACCTACCAAACAGAAAAAAGGTTAACTCTGTAGCTATGTTGCTAGAAGAAAGGTCAAAGCTGCCCAGCACTATAGCTCTGACACATTTTGTCGGTGCTCTGAGATTTCCTTAAGGCTAGACAGAGATTTCCACCAGACAACCATAGAGGCACATAAAGAGTGAAAAATCAACTCCAAGTCCCGCTGTCAGCCCACAGAGCCGCAGGACCAGACCACAGGCGACAGCCACATCGGGTGGTTGGGAAGAGGAAGGAGAGCCGATGGGATGGATTCCACCCCTGTACCAGGCAGTACAAGACACATCCTTGCTAAAAGCCACGTCTGCTTCTCAGCCAGCAGCACAACTCCTTGTTTTAAGGGGGGAACCTCCCCCACAGGCTCCACACGTTTTAGCAGCTTGATAGCCTTTCAGGCACACAGCCTGAGGCCAATAAATAAATAGCTTGTATTTACTAAGATGCAAAGAACAGTACTGTTTGTTAACGTGCATCCAACCAATCCATATAGCCACGCAATTGGGTTTGGCTTAGTTTCCACACAATTTCAACCCCTAGGGGTATCTAGTTTAGAAAGCAAATTTCTTTACAATGAAACAGTTTTGGCAGCCCTGCTGCAAATGAAGTTCATCTTCAGGGCAAAGAAAAAAAACCAAAACACCTCCCTCCAAACCCTGTTAAGCAATTGTGGTGAATTATGTCGAATTATTGGTTGTTAGGAAAAATAGGTGCAGATTTGCCCACGTTTACTGCAAAAAGGGGATTATAGGTCTTTCATTAAGGCCATCATAAGCATCACCAAAGCATTACCCTGACAGATGCCTGATAAATGACCTTTGGGGTGTTTTGTCCTTAGAGGTTTCATTTCTTCAACAGCCTTGTTTAAACCATGGAGAACACCGTCCAACTATAAGACTGAACCATACATGGAGCTCTTGGAAGACCAATAAAATCAGACTTTTTGAGCCTATAAACATCCCAGATTTTTAAATCTCCAGAGGGGAAGATGTGAGGAAAGAACAATAAAACCAGAGAAGTAGATAGTTCTCAAAGATACACACCAAACAGGAAAAAGAAAGGGAAATGAAATCAGACTTTAAAATGCACACTTCCCTCAAAAAAACCAAACAAACAAAAAAAAGAAAAAACAAACCCAACCAACCAACCCCCCCCCCCCAAACAAACAAACAAAAAACCAAAACAACAACCAAAAAAAACCCCAACCAAACCTAAAAAAACCCCAAACAACACACACCTAGGTTTTTGGATTTCTTTTGGGATTTAAGGGGGAGCCAGCTTTAATTCTTGTCCTGCAATAAAGATTTCACAATCAAGCAGGAATCAGAACTAACTAGAAATTAGTAGCATTGAGATTTTCTTCACAAATGCACCTCTACAGAAGTGCTCACACACTGCTTGGTCTCAGCTTTGGTTTGCAGGAATTACAGGATCCTACCAAATAAACAAAAGCCAGCTATCAACACTAGCCTGTCTGTTCAGAACTATTAAATACCTATTTTTTTTTCAAAAGTATGAATCTTTGTAACTCATGAGCAGCTGTTATATCTAGTTCCAATGTATTTTCTTGGCATGTGTTTGAAGTACACAGGAAAGCAGCACACTGTGTAATTAAAAGCTAGAGTATTTCTTGGCCCTACTAGACATGTCTTGATAGTTCATAGGGCTTACCATAAATGTATGTGTTTGTTTAAGAGACTATTCACTGGATGGGGCTTTTCTTCTGCTTTTACAGGTAATTTTTCTAATGTAAGAAAATAGAATTCATTAAAACCAACATGCCACAGCACAGGATTCTGCAGCTCTGCTCTGTCAAGAAGTGCTGGGACAGCCAGAATGAAATTTAGCTATCATATGCTGTTGACCAAATATTTCTAGATTGAGGCCCATGACTCAGTCCACGTTTTGCAAAGCCATAGCCTGTTCCCTGCTTCCTCCCATTAAACCGAGGCTCAAACTGGGCTCAGTCCGAAAGCACTTATTGATCCTTATAATGGAAAGACCAAAGGCCATTGTTCCATTTGCTGAAAAATGGCCACCTAATAACTGGTGGGAGTGGAGGTGGTCCTTGTCATGTGGATTTACCTTGGAATTACCCATGATTGTGGATCAGACCTTGTCGTGGACAGAAGATAGAGCTGTTAGACGAGAAAGTTGAAGTTCTGCAACATCATCTGGCCTGGATCATCATCATCTGTCATCCTGGATTGACAAGAAGCTGAACATGAGCCAGCAGTGTGCCCAGGTGGCCAATGGCATCCTGGCCTGTATCAGGAACAGCGTGGCCAGCAGGTCCAAGGAAGTGATTCTTCCCCTGTACTCAGCCCTGGTGAGTCCACACCTCAAGTACTGTGTCCAGTTCTGGGCCCCTCGGTTCAGGAAGGATATCGAGGTCCTGGAGCAGGTCCAAAGGAGGGCAACCAGGCTGAAGGGACTCCAGCACAAGTCCTGGGAGGAGAGGCTGAGGGAGCTGGATGTGTTCAGTCTGGAGAAGAGGAGGCTCAGGGGAGACCTCATCACTCTCTACAACTCCCTGAAAGGAGGTTGTAGCCAGGTGGGGGTTGGTCTCTTTTCCCAGGCAACTACCAGCAAGACAAGAGGGCATGGTCTTAAGTTGTGCCAGGGGAGGTTTAGGTTAGATATTAGAAAGAAGTTCTTTACGGAGAGGGTGATCAGGCATTGGAATGGAATGAGTGGATTCTCCATCCCTGGAGATATTTAAAAAGAGACTGGATGTGGCACTCAGTGCCATGGTCTAGTAACTGGAGCTGTAGTGGATCAAGGGTTGGACTTGATGACCTCTGAGGTCCCTTCCAACCCAGCCGATTCTATGATTCTGTGATTCTAATAATGTGACTAACCTTTCCCTGGCTGCCCCACTGCCTCTCCAGAGCAAGATGCCCTCACAATTTCAATGTTCTGAATTGCTTGCCCTGTGATTCCCCATTTGGGATCAAGCTGAGCTCTTGGTCACTGCAGGCACTAAAGCTACCACAGGAGGAGCATGATGAAGCTGTCAGGATGCAGGTCAGCTCTGATCCAGATGCAATGCCACCTTCAGAAAGTTTCTTTGTGTCCTGTGTTGGGCAAAATTTAGCAGCATGGCTTTTGAATTAAAGCAAGTGCATCCATATACTCTGAAAGTATGGGTATTTCTGCAGGAGGAGGAATCAGTTTTACATCATGGAAATTCCCTTAGTCCTAGGGCCTATGAGAGGATTCAAATCATCATGGTAGGTGCTGGGAAACACCAAAAGGATTTGCATCTGCACTGATCAGCATAGGAACCTGGGCAACTGCCTCCACTACGTTTGCAAAAAAGGCCACCTGCTCTCCCATACAAACAGAAAACATCCCATTAAGCAGGTGTAAGTTTGCTTTCAGCTAACCATTAACACGAGCAAAATGTACAGACAAACAGCTCCTCTTCCCACTCATTCCCCTAAACCCCACACAGAGGCACACCCAGAGATAGGTGTAATTCCGTGTAATTCCGTGTAATTCCAGTGCAGTGTGTGCCCAGTGAGCCTTTTACAGTGTTCCCTTTGACCTTTGTGTTGCCCAGAGTCCAGCCTTGTTCAGTAGCAACACTACCCCTGGTTATCTTGTAATTCCTAAGTGGATTTTCCTTTGACTCAGGAAACCATATATGTTTGATTACAAGACTATGGAAACTGGATGGGTTAAGAATGCATTTGGGACAGTCAAATCTGATTAATACACCAAGTCAACAACTTGGGAGCCCTATTCTGGACTCTGGTTATTTCTTAATGTGTTTTTTTCTGTGCTATTTAATACTAAACTCTAAATGTGTTCTCAAGTTCTTCGTGGATGTAATGTCCTTGTAACCACTGCAAATCCACTAATATGAATGAAAACAATTAAGAAAATTCATACCAGCTGACCACCGGCTCCTTGATAACCATTTCAGCGTGTAGACACGTGGCTGGCTATGTTGTGTATGTGTGCTGTTTGCAAAGTATTCCATAGTAAACAAGAGAATTTGGGGGGATGAATCACCTCAATACAAGTTCTGTTACAGGTCAGCAAAGGAAGGGGAGGGAAAAGCCAACCTAAACAGCACTGGTAATTGATCTCGAATTCTTCTGTTTATACCCCCAGGGCCCTGAAGGCATTTTGCGAATCCCTCCAGATTGAAAGAAAAATCTTCGCTTCCCCACATTTCCTCAAAGAAGCGTGAATCAGCCTGGAGAAAAGCAGCTGGAGCCGATAAAAATTCCAGAAGGTTAACCTGGCCCCTCCCCCCATTTGCCTAAGACTTCCAGAGCAGGACTCCGCTTTCTCCTCTTACTTCAACTCAGGGACTTCTGTTTTGAGGTAGAAATGCAGCATCACCACACTAAAACTACAAGGATCTCAGAGGGGTTCCTCTTGCACCCTGATACTTCAGCTGTTTCCCTGTTTTCCCGTGCTTTGTTTTTCCTCCAGTATCTGTTGTTAAGCGAGTGGCTCAGGCAGTCCTGCCTGTGACCGCAGCTTCATTGATGCATAATCTGAGCTCCTCAATTAATTTATTTCCTCTGCCCATATGATATTCAGAATTATCAATATCCTGGTGAAGCACACAGAGACCAGAGATTCCAGGTATCACTTGCAGCCCATCTGATCACAGGCAAGTTCTTGTTGCACTGGACCAGGAACTCCACAGCAAAGCTGGAATTCTATTCCCCTGCCCAGCTTTTTTGCCTTCAGCACATCTCCCTTCTAGCTGTAAGTCTGGGGTTACTTTGGTGACAAAAGATATTCCTGCTCAGATCAACTCCCTGCCAAGCTCATGATTTCCTAAGAGATGCTTTTCTTGGTGTAAAAATGCCTTGAATCAGCAATGAAGGATGCGGTATGTGGCCACCCTTGAAAGGCATGGTAAAATATTCATCTTAGAACTGCATAGTCCCTGAACATGTTTGGCCTTTTGGCAAGTGTCATGCAAATTACTGAACAGCTTAGTTTCATTCAGAAAGCAGAGGAAGCACAGGAGAGTCAGGGTATGTAACTAGAGAATTAAAACCAAATCAAACAGATGCCATTAAAAGGAATGGCATAATTGTTATGATTTACTCTTTGGATCAGCATCCAGAAAAATATTTTCAGTTGTTTTGGACAGTCCTTTTCCGTTTCTTTCTTTTGTGTTTTAGTTTGTATGTTATCTTTATCTGTCTAATGAACTTAATACAATCTAGTGACTTAATTTTTACTTCTAAATTTTAATCCTCTAACTTTGATTCTAAGCTACTACTACATAGTTCCAGACATTGCAGATGTATATTTAACATGCTAATGTATAACAGGTTTCATTCCTAAGCCTCATATATTCTGTGGCATAAAGGGGCCAGAGTCACATCTAGTGTAATTAACTGAGAGACTGCATTCAGGCAGAATGAAACTCAGCCTTCTTGTGAGTGTCTCCTTCTGGGGAAAGCCTTTGAAATCTGCAGCAAAATGGAGGGGGGGGAAAAAAAAATCCAGCCTGCTCCTTCCAATTTCAACAACTTGTATCTTTTTTTTTCATTCATTGAGTGTAGAAGCTATTAATAAAATTGCTGAATGAGAATGGTTAGCCCGAAAAAGTGACACATACCTTGTAACTTGCAAGCCAACATGACAACAGTCAAAACAGAAATCAGCCTTTCAATACCTCAGCACATAACACTGTCTGCAGTTTTAAAAATATATATATGTATCTGACAACATCATATCAGCTGCAGACAGTTGAGTCACTAGAAATCTTGAGACAAGCAGACTGAGAGTCACCCCTGGAACCAGCCTGCAAAATACTTCCTGTCTTTAATAAAAAACTGTAGAGGATTCTGTCAGGGCAGAGAACGTGGGCAGAGCCAAGGGGCTGGATCCCCCTGCTTCCATTCCCTGCCTGGAGAAGGGGACAAAGAGGAGCCGTGTGGGGAAAGGGAGACTGAGGCTCCTTCCAGCAGGTGTGCACTTGGTAAAGAAATGGCACTTGCCCCCAAGCAAAGCAAAATGAAAACAGTCCTCACAGGGAAAACACAGGGCAAGGCAGAGACATTTTGGGCTGGAGGGTAATGAAAGCTTGGGCTGGTTATGCTGCATTGCTCCTGTTTCATCAAGCAACCCTGACATTTTCATAGAATCATAGAATTGTTTAGGTTAGAAGGGACCTTAAAGATCATTTAGTTGCAACCCCCTGCATGGTCAGGGACACCTCCCACTAGACGAGGTTGCTCCAAGACTCATCCAACCTGGCCTTCAATGCTACCACAGCTTCTCTGGGCAACCTAGGCCACTACCCTCATAGTGAAGAATTTCTTCCTAATATCTCATCTACATTTCCCATCTTCCAGTTTAAGGCCATTCCCTCTCATCCTATCACTCCATATCCTTGTAAAAATTCCCTACCCAGCTTTCCTGAAGCTCCTTCAATTACTGGAAGATGCTCTAAGGTCTCCCAGGAGCCTTTCTTCAGTCTGAACAAGCCCACCTTCTTCTTAGGAAGGTGGTCCAGCCCTCATTTTGCTTTTCCTCTTGTAGAAGCACCCCTCTGTCACAAGGTTTTGTGCCAGCAAGCACTAGCATCTACCAAAGTATTTATCAAAGTGACCAGGTGCATTATAGCAAGCAGTGCTGGAGGGCTCACAGCCAGATTTAAGCATCTGTTTTGAGGGCTCTGTGCCCTTAGCAGGACCAATGCAAATGTCTTCTCCTCTCTCCCCTGCTCTGTTAATAAACCAGCCAAAGGCCCTGTTACCAAGTCTTGCAGAGTCTCTGAGAGCAGTGCAAAGAAGAGGGAATGTTGATCTCCTCAGATAAAGAGATCCCACCTTCCTGGTTTTGGAGACCCCCCAGGTGGGGTTCATATCACAGATTTCCTGAGGCAGATTTCCTACAGCCTGAAAGGCATGGGTTAAAACCTGTTCCTCTTGCTTGACTGAGCATCTGTATTTACATGGTTCGTCTGTTGACAAAATCTTTACCCTTCCAGATTTTCAGCAGAGAAAAGGGAAATTAAGACAAAATTTCTGCAACTGATGGTAGCTTTGTTCTCATGAAAAAAAATTAGTTAGAAAAAACTCTCATCACTAACTCTTGCACTTCTCAGACCCTTCTTTTATGGGTTATAAAGAGAAAGGAGTTGTAGAACTTCAGATGCATCCTTTAGCATCAAAGCTGTTAGAACCCAGGCCCCCTTGTGTCCTGCCCTTTGCTTCCACCTTCCCTTGGCAGCTCTGCCCAACAGCAGCAATCCAGCAGCATCCATGAGATGTTTTCAGGGTGGAGCAGGTAGGGCACAGCTTCCAGTAAAACATCTCCAAAGGTTTGGCTTGCATGTTTTTCAATAGATCCCACATCCAAGCTGTGCTTGAGGGCAAGTGGGTGCTCCAGTTGGGGTGGGAAAATGGTGAACAGGCTTAAGGCAAAGCAGTTTGCTGTGTAGGAAAATAAATTAAGCCAGCTGAGGTGCTGGACACAGGCTACAGCATGTCCAGGCAGGGCAAAAACACACAGACAGGTGAGGAGAACTACACCGAGCTGGGGTGGCCTTGCCAGCTGCATTAGGGTGGGTGAGAGGGAGAACAGAGGTTGGCAGCCTGAGCTATTGAATTTGCAGCCTTGGAAAGAAGGGAAAGGAGAAGTTACACACAGAAAGAGGAACGTGTGTTACCCTTAATTTAAAACTAGAGACACCAGCAAGGATTTTTCTCACCTGCACACAGTTCAGAGTTCAAAAAAGCCAAATATAACCACTGGATTTAAAAACAAACAAACAATAAAACCAAAAATCTGAACACACATGCAGGGCTTCTTTTGGTAAATAACATGCCAAAGGGTGGTTCAGTCCTAGCTCAGGCAGGGCCCCTTATCTGACCCTAAACAAGCCTCTGATTGCCTAATGTTTGTCTTGTCGGAAAAATAAAGAATAAAGCTTCCTATCACTTAGAGGAGAGGGGACAAGAATGCAAATGACTGACAGTGAGGGATGGAGAAGAAGCGCAGACACTTGGGAAGAACAGTTCAGCATCCATTTGCTCTCAATGGGTTGCTTCTCTGAGCAACCGTAATGCTTTAAACCCAAAAGTTTGCAAGCACCATTTTGCTATTGCTTGCCTCCTCTCTCCCTTTTTTCTTTTTTTCTTCTGATTCATCCCTTACCAGAATCAGGTGCCTCACACACCATATGGTTGATGAGTCCTTTTTCCAGGCCTGTTGAACAGCAATAAATGCCTAAGGGCTGTATCAATATAACAAGGGAATTCACATCTATTTGTTACTAATTGTAGAAAGAGTGTTCAAACTCAGGTGACCAGGCTTGGGAACTTGCATAAAGCCCTCGCCTCCTTATATCTGAAACAGGATCCTCTAAAATGCAAAAGTTTCTAATAAGAAAACATAGCTTCCTAACCCTTTTTGGCTACATGGGATAAAGCAACCCAAATCCATTCCGTTTATGAACATCTGTAAAAAGTTGCATTTTTTAGGACAGGGTAGGGGGCTTTTTGCCATTTTTTGAGAGGAGCTGGGAAGGCTCCCTACTCCCAGAGAGGCTTACTGACTACCAGCTAACCATTTCTCTGACATCTTCCCTCTGCTCAGGCTCTTCGTAAAGCTAGAAATGAAATTTAACGTGCATTCAAATAATTCTAGATAAACTTCTCAGAATACAGAGTTATTATTATTATGCTGAACATATTTCCCCACAAAACTCATGTCTGAAGTTAATAAGGAGTGGAGCACCCAGTGCTGTTCCCATGGGGATGTCTGGCCATGCAGCACCATAGGGAATCACTATGGCTACACTCCACTCTGCGGCAGAAGATGGAGAAAAAAATTATTGCATGTTATCTACTATATGCACGACTGAACCTCCTAACAACCTCAAGCATCCCCTTTTCCAACTGTCAAGTTCCAAAGAAAAAAAATATTTTTGTGAAAAAGAATCACCACAAAATTTTTAGTCACATCTCCTACTTTCTAGCAAAAAAGAAAATACTGATTTATTATTTGGGTTTTAGTCCTGGGTGAAAAGTCCCCTTTTCAGATTCCCCATCTTAACTCAGGCCTTTGATGTCCTTTGCCAAGGACTGAAGTAAGACAAGGGGAATCTTCTTAGCAGAGCAAAGGGCTAGATCCAGAAACACATTAGCAGTTGTGACACACACACTGCCCAACACTTCTACTTTCTAATAACACGACCACCTTAAGAGTTGTAATGGTCATCTGTGTTACCCGAATAGCACCCAAAGAAAAACAATACAGAAGAAGAGAGGTGAGGAATGCTAATGGTGTAAAGTTTTGAATGTGAATGCAAGTGCTTTGTTAAATATTGTCCTCCAAATGCTCTAATGCTAGAGGAACTTTGCCAAGGTGGAATTTGGCTCAGTGTGCTCCTTTGTGCATTTATCGACTTTCTCTAAGCCTTACTCCAGCCTTGTTTCAAGGTATTCTTTAAGGAGGTCAAAGATAGTGATGTCTCTATTAAATATTTATGAAGTAAAGCCATTAGGATTTCAAGAAATTTCATATGCTGAGCCCAATCCAGCTGAATACTTAAGCAGAATTCAATTTTTCAGTGAACAGACAGTCCCTGCTGCTCCACTTAATCATTGTACTTACCCCTGTACTCAAGATTTTATGGGGCTGTTGCACTGATGTTCTGCAAGTCCCAACTTCCTTTTCTGAATATCATGAATATAAAAACCATTACTTCATACATTGTCTAGTATTTACACTAGCTAATTCCTTCCTTTCTATAACTCCAAACAATGAAATCTTTTTTGACTACATAAGGAGCTACCAGCAAGTGCAATATACTTAAAGCATCTTCAGAGAACCTCACAGCCAACAGAACCCAAAGCTGCTTGATACAATCCCCCTGCCTGGTTATGGAATTGCAAAGCAAAGCAGCGTTTTTATGTGCTTATTCAAGACAAAATCCATGTTGCAAAAACCCAGTCTGATAGCTCACATATTCATGATCTATAATATATTAATTTCCAACAAGACACAGTCAGGATAATTTAGCCCTGAGAAAGGCCTTAGACCCACACATGGACATACTCGGTGGAGAGAAGATACCAATTTGCTGTGTCCAGAGGCTTCCCCAGCTCCCCACTCAATAACAAAGATATCACAGAGGCTGAAACAAGCTTTTAATCTTTCTACCCATCATCTGCTCTTACTTGCCACTGACTGCTAGTTTTCAACAGCAAATTTCAAGTTGTAGAAAGGCTTCAGGGTTAAAAAGACCTTTCTGGAACAGGAGGATCAATCACGTACAGGCCAGTAGCTCTGAGCACAGTTGAAGTCTGGCATTTCCTATAATTAGTAGCATATATTTAAAAATATAATCATCCCCTGGTAGCCTGGAGTGCTGTTTCACCTACTGAAATTCAAGCATCCAAGTTATATGCACTGCAAAGTGTATGGGCAGATTTAGTGCCAAAGAACAGGAACAGCCCTGTTTTCAGACATGTGCCAGAGTAGTTTCTAAATCCCATCTTATTGTCAAAATTTTGGCACCTAATCTTAAATTGCAATTCCTTACGTTTATGTTTCCCAGCTCAAAAGCTTTCTTGGGATCTTACCTTTTAAAGGCTGAAGGAGTAAGTAGTTGTATGGACCTCTGCTTCATCTAAGAGTTTGGTGGCTGGTGGCAATCATGAAGGGTTTCAGATCATTGCTGGAGGGACTTAAACCTGCAAAAGTGGTGCTCTAATTCCATCCTATTCCCTGCTTACCATAGCCAGAAAAACCAAGCTGAGAATTAGCACAACTCTGTTGCTTAGTGTTTTGGGCAGCAACCTGGAGACAAAGAGGATTTGGGTGGAGGATCCTAAGCTTGCAAAGCATCAGTTGCCTGTCAGTGGGCATTCCTTTCTGGCTTCCATTTTTTTTTTCAGTCTCTTCTTGGACAATTCTATCATTTTGAACTAAGGAATCACTGGCAGATAGGTTATCAGTTCTGCTCCATTAAATTTATTGGAATTAATGTTTAAACCTTCTGTGTGACAATGCCTCTATGCCAGCCTTCTAGATGCACTTTTCCTTAAAATCCCACTAATTGGCCAGTGTCCTGCTGCCAATGAGTTGCTCAAAATTGAATGCCCTGCTAAGGGCCCTAAACACAGAGCCTGTTACCTCCTTGTCTCAGAAACTCATGTTTCAGTGCCCTGAGCCCAATTAACACTTTCAGTGCTGAGATTTGTACATATTGCAGAAAATGTAGAAACAGCATCTGGGGAGATGTGTTAGGAAGGGCAACCTCTCCCACCTCTGCAGCCTGTGTAGCACAGGGAGCCCAGGGTTAGATCTCTATTGCTGTTTTAACCAACACACTTGTAGAGGCAAGGCTAATTCCAGGACAAGATATTTGTGATTTAAGGCTACAACGCAGCTCTAGGTAAGCCAGGAATATTTGTGTCCCAGAGAAAGCATTTCCAGAGTGCCCAGGCAATCCAGAAGAATGAATTTGATGAGCTGTCAGGCAGATGCACAGACTCCTGTCTAGATGTACACAGCACAGATCAGGACAGGGCAGGTGGACAGGACACAGGAGAATGTGAGTGGCAGAAGGAGATAGCAAAGGGAGCAGTGTTTGACAGCACAGCAGATGGCTCAGCTTTCCATTTGTCTAACCAACACCAGACAGCCTGACAGGGATTTTACTTGGCAGGCAGACCTCCTCCTTGGTCTTCCTTGAGGCCACATCCTGTCACAAGCCTGTGTGTGATTTAGTATTTCCTATCATGCTTAAGAATGCAGCAACACAAATATGGGCACACAAATACAAATGGACTCTATCAGGGAAGGCAATCTGGGGATAAACACAGCCTTTAAAAGTTTGCCCCCAAATTATCACTTGTCTCCTTGAAGGAAAGCCTTTGGACACTTAATTCACGTGAACACTGGAGCCTCAGCCCCTTGGCTGGATGTTCATCTGGGTCTCTTTGGGAACTACAGCACAGACTCCATAGGTAGACACAGGTAGCCAGGATAGGTTGGCTGTCCAACTGACTCCCAGGGGGCATGGCATTGTTGGATTTCTCAAAGGAATTAACACCAGCTCTGGTTATTCAAAAATCTTTTATCTCAGAGAGAAAAGAGGTAGCAATTAGACTGCAATGCAAGAGCATGTTTCACTCTTGTCCCAGATTTAAGCATGACAAAAGGTCCCAGGAAGTGCTAAAAGCTCAGGCTGGGCAGATCTCAAACCACTGCTGTGCAGGATTTGCCAGGCAAGATACAACTCAGCAACAAAACTTTCCTGGATCATTCTGGCAAAGTATCAATACATCCAGCTGGACATCTGCCCATACCACAGGGTTGTTTAGCAGTCTTGCTGTAGAAGTAAGAGCTCCAGAAGTCTCCAGTCTGCTTTAACAAACTTTTGCTAAAGCTGGAGTCTCCCAAGAACTTTTTAAAAAAAAAAATTAAAAATCTCTTCATCCAGTCATTAAAAAGAGGCAGCACTGCTGTGTCAGTGACCAAAGAAAATGGCAGATCCTTTGCTAGTTACAGTAATTACATACCTTATTTGTAAGAGTGTTCCCCTGCCAATGGAAACATATTTTTAAATAATTTTTTTAGGAGCGTGTTTTTTTAAATAACCACTTTATAAAGCAAACTGGGAACAGATACCCATTAAAATCAGATATAGAACACTATATTAAAGAAAAGGGAAAAAAAAAAAAAGAAATTCATTTGGTCACTTTGTAAACTTTCAGTTTATGTTCCTGCATCCCACAGAGCTGCTACACTGCTGCTGCTTTGCAATTCTTTCAGGAATTCCCGTCCCTACTAAAAGCCAGTTGCAGCCATCAAATGGACAGGCCAAACTCCAGTGATACTGAGGCACAAAACTTTTTGCCAGATTACGTGAATCTTTATCTTCTGTCCACTTCTCCATATTTTTCCCACCTCTCCTCTTTTTCATTTTCATCTGAAAGGAACACTACCTGAATCAGTCCTTATGCACAAACTCTGGAGAAAACAATTACCACCCATCATCACACTTTGAGCAGAATGGACTACAACAGAGCTATAGAGGAAATTATCTAAAAAATATGCATGTTTTTACATTTGAGTATCAAGCAAATATCTATGCATGAGCACTAAAATACAGCCTGCACTTGAGAGTTCTTTTTTAAACTAAAACCTGTTTTGCCAATATAAAAAGAATCAGAATTTTTTTTTTGTTTGAAAACACTTCAAGCAGATGTTGTTTTTTCAGATTTTCACAAACTTTTAAAAGAAGATTCCTCAAGTTTTTAATACAAATATCAAGAGTGTATTTTAACTACCAGCAGACAAAAATATTTTGATAATTTTGCTGGAAGTTTTATACCAAAAAAAAAAGTCACAAAAAGTTCTTTTGAGAGGCACATTTCTGTGGAAAATTTTGTTTTAAAAAGCCCATTGGTTTTTGCACATTTTTTTTGACTGCTGCTCCTCGTTTCTAAGCAGGAATTTGTTGGCAGAAATTTTGGGCCCAATGCAGGTGTGCACCCATCAGCACAGCCTCACCTGTGCCTTCAGGTCCTCACAGCTTTGCCTGGCTGCAGCTTAATGCAGGTTGGACTTTTAACAGGGAAGAGGATTGTGTTGATGGAGTTGTAAGGACAACTCCACATCAACACAACACAGCAGCCCAGAGTAAAGGAGGAACTGCATTTGCTGCCCAAATAATGTAGACATACTTTGAGTGTCCTTCTATAAAATGCAACCTGTTAGCTGGGATGCTATAATGGTCAATAAAATAGTAGGGCAGGATCTTGCATTTCCATGGATGCAGAGCTCATGTCAGGGGCTGGAGTGCCCTTTCCATTCACCTGGGGCTCCAAGAGGAGTCAATGTCTCCTTTGAAGTCATTACAGCTGAGCAAATAATTACATTTTGGTTCTCTGGCAGAACTTGAAAACACAGCATTTTGTGTCAGATCCATCCAAAATGATTTAGAAATTTTGAGTGAAAAAAAAAGTCTTCTGGCACCACCCCGGCATCAAAAAAAACCCAAACCCCAGTGCATTCAACTCAGAAGCAAAAAGAATACTTTAAACGTGCATTTTTATTCAGTGACAATACCCTGAGTGCACTACAAAAATACATGCAACAGAAAAAAAAAAAAACAAAACAGCTTCATTTGGAGGGCTTGCAAATCAACACAGCAAATACAGACTATCTTTCAGAAGGCATGAAGGGTTGGCACGGGGCCACCTTGATACAGGGAAGACAAGCAGTAGGTGTAACAAAAGAGCTGTAGATCTAACATCTACTCATGTGTCACTTTGATGCTTTACAACACCTTCCCTTTCCCTATGTCCCTTTCTAAAGCAGTCCCAGTCACTGACAATCAGAAGACAAGGGTACTTGAGCTGCCCACCTGGGAAGCCCTGAACCAGCTTGGGGTAGACACATTTCCTAACCCAAACACTTGGGTTCACACCTTGCTGGTATTCTTGCCAGCTCTGAATCTTTAACACCCCAGGGTAAATCCTATTCCATCCTAATTCAGCCATGACCTGCATTCCCTGAATGGGTTTTGCATTTATGCATAGGGCACATGAAAAACATATGGCCTTTGAAGAATTCACTCCTTCTGGTACTGGAGTATGGATCCCCTTGTGGAGAAGAAGGCACAAATACAGAGCTCATGTTCTCTTTCCAGAAAGGCAACGTATTTTTACATTACCACGAATGTGTGAAAACTTCTCAAGCACACTTTATTCCCACCTGTAAGAGCCTTATCTACCTCCACCTTTGCACTACAGGAGATGATCTAGATCAGCCAAACACCAGTTCCCCCAGTCCAACTGAGGGCACAGGGAAGTTGCAGCTTGTTCCTTCCAGAAGGTTTCAGCATAGGTAGAAGCTGCCAGTATAATCGTAAAAGAATCTGGGAAGTTATTTTGGCTAATTAAATCTGTCTTAGAAGTTAGCATTTATTCCCTCCCATAAAGGTAGAAGAAGCCACCAACAACACTACCACCACTTATTTACAATCACATATGAACCACCAGCTAGGGCTGTCACAGAACAGAGCAGCCAGTGCCCTGAAAGACCTCTGTGCTCTGCACTTCATCTGAAGAAGCCCCTCCATGCCAGAAGAGCCCCACTGAAGTCAGAGGAAATTCATGTAACCGAGATTTTGTGGCCAGATAGGGGCTTACAGAGATGGGATGGATGAAAGATGACAGAAATAACAGAGGCACTTGTGTTTATGTTGCCTGACACAGCAAATGCCAGTTCTCATTCCCTAGGGACCACTATCCTGGCCTGACTGTGGCAGTGCAGCTCCTGCTATTATCATGAATATAAGCCTGGGCATAAGTCTCCTTGAAATAGTTTGCATATGAAGTGAAACTGGCATACTTTGTCATATAAAGCTGTACTTAATGAAGGACTGGTCTAAAAATGCTGAGCAGTTGCCAAGAATATTTCACCAAATCAGGAAAGGCACTTGGCCAGGCTCTTGCTGTTCCAGATGCATTAACATTAGGCTCCTATTCTGAGAGGCTGCATGACTCAACTGCAGAAACACACCAGCCCCAGGCTCAGCAGAGGGGGTGGAGGGAATGGGCTGGCCCAATGTGAAAACACAGAGTCAGTGGTAACCTATGCACTGAGTTTAGTGGCCTTGGGTCTGAACCTGGGTGTGTTTTTATTCCCAGCTCAAATTTATCTTCCCTACCAATATCTAAGCACTGCATAAGCAGCCTGGGACACCTTCCCCAAATCTCTCTCTGCAATCTCCTCAGGATTTGGTTTGGTGATCAGAAGTCAAACCTCCCATATTTTTTCCAGGTTCATTTTCTCCATTTCATAGCACGGAATAACCTCTTAAGTCACATTCAGTATTCTTCAGCCTCTGCAGACTCAGATCCAACAGTGAGAATGAGACATTTCAGTTGCTTGCCTTTTATTTAAGTCAAAGCTACAAAACTATGTTGGGAAGCACTTTTCCTCTATTAATTGTTATATCAAATTCTAACAGGCTACATCCTGTTACCATGTTACAACATGGTATAAGTCCATAATAAAAGTCTAAGGGGCTAAACTGTCCGAAAATTTGTGATTTCAAGTCCAGACCGCCCATCCATCTCCTGACTGCAATTGAGGGCTGGACAGAAGTGGTCCCTTATTCAACAGCTTTAATAAGATTTGAGAAAAGGGTCCAAGGCAAAGATGCTGGACTGGAGAAGTAGAAGGCACAAGATGGAGAAGCAGTAACAGTACAAAAGGCTCCTCTGTCTTTGAAGATTTCTTGCACCCAAGAACCTAATTCAAACTGGAATAGATTCACCATCCTCAGCTACCAGGCTGAGGTTAAATAACAATGCAGACACAATATGAATTGAATAAGTCAGGTCAGTTAAGACATGTAAGTCCATTCCTGGTCTGACAAGATTGTGTAGCAGTACATTATTTCAGAGAGAGGTTCAGTCACCCTGGGTTGCAATGCCAGCAGACTCCTGGCCAGAAACCACTCCACATCTGAATCCTGCTCTGCTGTAGGGGTGCAAGTAGCATTCAGTAGGTTTCCAGCCTTACAGCTCAGGTATTACAGAGTGATTGTGCCATAATCACAACATTCATGGAGTACACCTCACTCCTTGGACTGATACTCTCTTTAACTGAAGGTTCACAACAATGCACACACCCCAAAAGAGTAAATGTGCCAGTGGTTCTTGGAAACAAACTTCTTAATAGCATAACAAAAACAACTGAGAGATTGTTCACTGCCTCATCCATGGCATTTATTAATATTAGGTCACTCATGTTCATCATCTGCTTTTCTGAGTAACCATCAGTAGAGATTTATTTCCTCCCAAATGATTTCTGCCTTCTTGAGTCAGAAGGGACCTGTATGAAAAAGTCATATTTTTTAAAAAATACAGTAAAAGAAAAAATATCCCCAAATTGCTCCTTTTCAACACAGTCTGAATTACAGTAGCTTTTACCAGAGTGGCAGAATAACTCAACACACAAGGTTGCCTTTCTGTTGCAGCAGAGGCTCAGACAAAGTTAAAACCTGATGTTTATAACCTATTCTAGACAAATGGTTGCTTTTCTTCTCTAACCAAATATGTATATCTGGCCTGCCTCCGGTTCCCTGGTAGTGGGGCTATCATAATTTACCCAGTTTCAAAGGGGAAGGAGAAGAGGAAGAGGAAGAGGAAGAGGAAGAGGAAGAGGAAGAGGAAGGGGAAGGGGAAGGGGAAGGGGAAGGGGAAGGGGAAGAGGAAGGGGAAGGGGAAGGGGAAGGGGAAGGGGAAGGGGAAGGGGAAGGGGAAAGGGAAAGGGAAGGGAAGGAGAGGAGAGGAGAGGAGAGGAGAGGAGAGGAGAGGAGAGGAGAGGAGAGGAGAGGAGAGGAGAGGAGAGGAGAGGAGAGGAGAGAAAAAAGAGAAGAGAAAAAAAAGAGAAGAGAAGAGAAGAGAAGAGAAGAGAAGAGGAGAGGAGAGGAGAGGAGA
>JAAWXA010000048.1:3236037-3249238 GCA_038090715.1 Florisuga fusca
AGATGCTATAAAACAACAGAAGCTCACAGTTTTTTTTGGATCAGTGAGCTATGGTTGAATGCTCTGTCTTGAGAACCTCTGTACATCTTACCATTAAGCTTTAAATAAGAAATGCCAGAAAGTTGATGTATTTCTGTGGAAGTGAAGATAAACTTTTGCCATCAACAAGATACTGTCGTTTTCCCCTCATCAAGACCCCTCTGGGGCCAACCCTTCCCCAGTTTCCCTAACAGCAGGGGTTTGAATTCACAGTTAATAATTTTCATTGATCCCTGAAGCAGATTCCAGAACTCAGGATATGTGAGACCTTAGTGCATATATTCAAGTTCAGTGACTGTCAACTCACAAGCAGCAGCTGAGTCAAACATCTTTAGACAGCTACTAGATAGGGACAAAGTGTGCAGTAATGCACACATGTTCTGTTAATCAGGACATCCTAAGTGAAATATTGCTTGATTGATTATGAGCAACTCAAGACATTTTTAGTCTATTCACAGATTTGCAGAAGCAGTGTGTCCCCGTGTCCACATTGCACATAAGGATATCTTGATAGACAAGGAGGGAATATTTTTGGGCAGGAATCATAATTCTTTCCTGACTGCTAACATCTGTTTGCTAAAGCCTACAGAACTTCCCCGGAGTTTTGAGGTTTAAAAACATTGCTTGAAGATGACATACTAAACATTACGAAAATGTGCTTCAAGATCCACACCCAAAAACCCCCAAAGAACACTTCATATTTTCAGATGTTGGTCAAAAAAACTTTTATGGACTGCTTTTAGTCCCTTAAATGATGAGTGTTTAATTAAAAATGAGCCCATGTACAAAAAAAAAAGCCATATATACACAAGGTCAACTTTGATGGAAAAATAGCAGTTATATCCAAAAAGATCATCTTATTGGGAAATGGGATAATTTTCAAACCGACTTACTGAGCCACCAGATATATGTAAATTAACAGTAGGCATATACTTCTCATCTCAGAAATCCTTAAATATCCTTAATGGTGTAGTACACTCTAGTAAATTGTCACCATTCAGAAAGGTGCCTAATTCATCTTTCATCATAGCTGTGATTTGACAGCACTTTGCTGACCTTCTGCAGCCATTGCTCATCTTCCTAGAGATATATTCATGGACACTGTTCTCTCACGGTCTGCATTTTCTGCACCAAATTTGCTAAGATTTTTCTCATTCTTCCCCTAAAATCAATCCTGACCACATTTATGACTTGTGAATCTTCTCCTCTCATCCCTCATTTGATTTGTGTCAACTTGCTCAGATGGAAGGATCAGTCATTTCTAAGTTCATGAGTAGAAACTCACGTCTACGAACCCAGGGATGGGCAAAGACTGGTAATGAAAGAGACCTTTGCTCATGCAAGTATTTAGAAGAAGGTATTCCTTTTTTGCTGTTAAAAGATCAGAAAAGAACTAGGTTTTTTACTAGTTTATGTACAAGTTTATTTAGATATAGATGACCTCTTTTTTGAAAGATCCATAAGGATACTTATTTCTCCTTAGTCACAGACTCACAGAATGTTTAAGTTGGAAGAGACCTCAAAGATCATCCAGTCCAACCTTTGACTACGCCATAATCAACTACTAAACCATGTCCTTAAGGACCAGGTCCAAATGCCTTTTAAATGCCTCCAGGAATGGTGACTCCACCACTGTCCTGGGCCATTCCAGTGCTTGACAACCCTCTCAGTGAAAAAATATTTCCTAACATCTTGCCTAAACCTCCCCTGGTGCAGCTGACATCCATTCCCTCTGCTCCTATCCCAGTCCCTAAGGAGCAGAGGCTGTTCCCCTCCTCACTCCAACCTCCCTTGGGGCAGTTGCAGAGAGGGATGAGGTCTCCTCTAACCTCCTCTTCTCCAGACCAAATGACCCCAGCTCCCTCAGCTGCTCCTCACAGGACTTGTGTTCCAGGCCCTTCATGAGCTTCCTTGCCCTTTTCTGGAAAAACACACAGGATCACGATGCTAAAGGATCTTTAAAGATCTAGCCCCCATTTTCTTTTGAAAATAAAACCCATAATACTAGCTCCACAAAGGATAGAAAACCCAAAGGTGGCTCAGGGGATATAATATCTCTTAGGTTAGTTCGGCAACTTTGCAGCCAATCTTCCAGCTTCAGCCTATTGAAATGGGAAATTTTTGTCTGCCTCAGAGGACTTGAAAGCTATGGCTTAGACTACAGAACCATCCAAAGCCAGGAACCTTCTTTGAACTGCTGCAGCCAGATAGATAAGGAAGCATATGAGGACAGGCATTTAGCAACACTTCCCAATATTCTCTCAGGTTTTGGCAATACTGCTTCTTGAGACAGAGTCCAAGTACTTAAGAAGGCTCCAGGGAGACCTAATAGGGATCTTCCTGTATCTGCAGGGGGATTGGGCTAGATGACCCCTAGAGGTCACTTCTAACCCAAATTATTCTATGATTCTATGATATTTAAAAAAACCTCTGTATGTAAAAATCACAAAGAAATCTTATTTCTGGTAATTTCTCTAAAGCATTTTTTTAGATTTCAGTGGTTGCGTGGAAACTTTTGGCAATGACTTTCAAACCTGATTCAGATATTGTTTGACAAAGTACCTCTTTTCATTTGTTTTGAAGAGTCTAGGTAATAATTCGATGCCTCTGATTTTTAAACCATGAGTGACTAACCCTTCCCTACCAACTTTCACCCTGCAGGTCAAAGTTAGAGATGGTTTTCTTGTCCACCTCTTCCACTCTGAAACAACACTTTCATCCACCTCTTATATAAATGCCATTCCACACCCTTCATATATTTTTCTATTTCAGCTTCCCCGTATACTTTATTCTACCACATGCAGTTCTTAAGGGAAGGATGTGCTAAAGATCTATACGTTGCCACAAGTTTGGTTTATTCCGTTTTGTGTCTTGGTAGTTGTTAGAAGCATCTGATCTTTTCTTACCCCATCTGACTTCCTATTTTCATTCAATCACCTATTACACCTCTTACTGAAGAAGGTGATTTTCAAAACATTCCTGCTCACTTAGAGGCTAGATTTGCATATGCATGATGAAACAGCCAGCCTGGGTACAGAGGGGATAGAGCTGTATTGACCAAGGCAAGATGGTACTTTGAAATGACACTCCCTCTTTGAGCTCAGAACCTAGAAAGCCTCTTAGCACTGAGCTGGGAGGAAAACCTAACTTGTCATCTCAAGCCCTGGATGTGGGCACTGTCCATCAGCAGAGCACAAAGCAGGACTTCATCCTTTAGGCAGGCAATGGGCAAACATCATCCTGGCTATAATGTGTATTTGTATGTGTATAAATATATTTTTATATAGGTATACATATAGACCAGTTTTTCAATAAAGTTAGTTTGATCTTTATTTTTAGGCCAGCAGAAAGCCACAGATGAAGAAGCCTGCTCTTTGGCAGAGATCCAGATGTGAACATTTTCAACATCTGGAATGCTAATGAGTCTGGTTCTATTAAAATGAGCCCCTTTAACACTTTGCTCACACCAGCTCCCTGAAACAGCAGCCAAAGAGCACTTAGCTTAACATTCTTCATACAAGATAAAAAAGATGAAGGAACAGCTCCTGTTAAAGAAGGTCCTGTTAGGTTAAGCTCCTGATCCTGACAGAACCTGTTAAAGCTTCTCTCCTGATGGCTTTGGTGATCTAACGTGCTTTCAGGATCACTTGGAGCTAGAGTGTCCAAAACTGGCAGTAGGGACTGATGAAAACTTGTAGCTAGTGTAGAGGTCAGAACCAGAACATTAATGAAGTCAGCTCACGCTGGGGCCACGGCACAGCACCATCTCTAGCACTCTGCTGGGTTTCTCACATAATGATGTCTCAGCCATCTTCTTACTAGACTTAAGTACAAACTACCTAGGGAAGAGCATGCAGTTAATTACTGGACTGAGATTCTTGTTTAGCTCAACTTTGCCATGGGCATGCATGCCCTTTTTCAGCACTGATCTCTGCAGGTATTTTGCACCCCTTGTTGTCTTACAATTTAAGAGTTGGAAACTCTGCAGATCTGGATCTTAGATTTGCCTGGGGTTTCTTTTCTGATAAAGAACCAAATTTGTCCTATTCACAACCCTACATGCCTAAAGCAATAGTATCTGAATCATCAATGCATTAGAATGCATCAAGAGAAGCATGGCCAGCAGATCAAGAGAGGTGATTCTCCCCTTTTACTCTGCACTTGTGAGACCCCACCTTGAGTACTGCATCCAGTTCTGGTGTCCCCACCAAAGGAAGGACACAGAACTGTTGGAATGAGTCCAGAGGAGGGCCACAAGGATGACCCAAGGGCTATAAACCCTCTGCTATAAAGAGGCTGAGGAGCTGTGATTGTTCAGCCTGAAGAAGAGAAGACTCAGGGAGGACCTTATAGCTGCATTCCAATACCTGCAGGAAGGCTGGAGACTTTTCATGAGTGGCAAGCAACAGGACAAGGGGAAAGGGATTTAAATTGAAGGAGAATAGGTTTACATTGGTTAGTAGGAAGAAGTTCTTTAGTATAAGGGTAGTGAGACTATGGAACAGATGGCCCAGAGAAGTTGTGGATGCCCCTTCCCTGGAAGTGTTCAAAACCAGGTTGGGTGAGGCCTTGAGCAACTTTATGTAGATGAGAGGAGTCCCTGCCCATGGTGGGGAAGTTGGAGTAAATGATCTCTAAGGTCCCTTCCAACCAAACCCATACTATGATTCTATGAAGTGTGACTTCAAGTGTCCCTAACTCAGACTTCAATATTTTCTGAGTTGCAAAAGATAAATCACTGTCATGTGTTCAAAAGTTAATTAATACAGCAATAGGTAGCATTAAGCACTAAGTTAATGCCATGATTTTTATTGATTAGCAGTGCTAATTTATAAGTAAGTAGCCACAATTATTCTCTTAATCATTTTTTTAAGTGCTACATTTGGAAATATGTTTCTAATTGCCATTTTTTCATAAAATGTATTAATTTCATGAATACCATTGTAATTCATCATTCTTCTTTAGTCACCTGTAAAGTCTGGGTACGAAGTTTGAGTATTTTCAGTCTGTTTGGATTCCTTGCATTTTGCCCAGAATTTAATAGATATTATAAGAACTTAAAAATGAGAATGAAAGCTGAATATATAGTCAACAGTTTGACGTGTTCCAGAACATAAAATTTCAAGGCAAAATTCTTTCCAGGTTGACATTCAAGGGCAAGGGAAAAGGAAAATAATAATAATAATAAAAATAATATCAAGGTAAACATCTTATCACTCTTCCACCAATAAAAATTAAAGTTTTGACAGCATCAAAACTACCTATTTCTCATGTTCTTTCCCCTTGAATCTGTTGGATCCAAACACACTGGACACAAGTCAGGGTCTTCAGCTCTAGTGACCCATGTGTAAGTGAGTGGCCACTTTTAAAGCTTGCTCAGCACACAGCGAGCACTGGGGTTCTTCATCTCCCCATCACTTTGCAAACTGAGTAGTAAGTGGAAGGGGAAAAATAAACCCTTTGCCTTGCCTGGGCATGCACAGCTTCACCTTTGTCATGCAGTGCAAAGCCTGGGGCCCAGGTTACACAGGTCACCTTCTGTCTTTATTGATTTAAACAAGCCATGTTATTCCCAAGTGATAAAAGTCTTCCAGGTACAATATAATGTTTATTGCTCTCCCACACGTTTAGGAGCCTTTGACAGCCTTGCTTTTGCTCAGGTTTATGTCATGACCTCGTATGATAAAATGTTTCTCATTTATAGACAAATGGAACAAGACTTTTCCAAATATGTCAGCCTAGAATATGCCAAGCACACTCACTGTTACTGAGCAGAAGGATGTTCGTTCTCTTTTATATCCCTGGGGACAAGAGCATGCTTCTTCCACTAAGATACAGAAAAAGGGAAGGCCATTTTACTAATAGTTTCCCAAACTCCTTTTCCAATCACTTTGACAGCAACTCATGAAACCTCACCCCAGCACCAAGAAAGGCATCAAACATGCTTCTTCTTTAATGAAATCTAAAAGCTAGGTCTGTCTAGACAGGAAAGGATGAGTAATCAAGCTCTCCAATCAATCCAGCTGTACAGGTTTGTAAGGATATTTGTTTTAGCCAGCATTTCACTTCTTACTGGCACGTTCTACCACATGCTGATACTCCTATTATGCTTTGGCTTAGTTTTCTAACCCCAGGCTTATAAGGCCTCTAATGAGAGGGGTTTCTTTGCTTCCAACTGGCAATGCATTCCAGCTTTGCACAGCTACTATTTCTCCTGGACTAGAGAACACAGAAAACTTTTTTTTTTAATTGATAGTTAAACTCTGGTTTGGTGAGTTTTCTATAAAATAAGCCTAAAACAGAAGTAATTTCTGTGAGGTCAGTATGGCAGTACCATGCAAATACTTACTTAAATGCTTTAGACTGCAAGTCTAAGATATAACCGTGAAGGACACTTAAAGAAATAGTGATCTTCAACTCTGATCTACTAGTGAAAAGATCAGTGACAGGGTGCAGTGGTGGTAGGAGAAGTCACTAGTGACTTCACAACTGATGCCACTGGCCTGAAGTGGCAAATACATCTGTTCCAAATAAACAGTGTCTCAGCCTGCTGACTGAATGGCAGCACACTGCCAGCTAACGCCAGCTCATTGCTAAGGTCTCCCCATTTAAGAAAATTTGTTAACTTTTGTTGACCACCAGTTAGTATCTTCACTATGTTATAACCTAAAAGGCATACTCTAAATAGACAAGGCAAAAAAGTGACTTTTGTCAGAGGTAGCCACATTATTTCAGGACTGTGCAATAGAGCTGTGATGTTTCTTTCCCACAAGTACAAGTTCTTTAGGGATTTCAGTGTGATCACAGCAACCATTAAAATATAACAGAGAAACAGACTGAGCAAATACAGGGAACCAACTGAATATAGAAGAAGCAATGGCTCTTGATAATGAAAATTAGACTTTTGGTTATTGAATGCCTTAAACTGCATTTACTGATGGAGTCAGCCTTTTCCAGTGGGAATCCCATGGGAGCTGATTTGGCTCATAGGACTCCATATCTGACATCAGTCTGTCAACCCAGCATCATTAGCTACTCTTCCTTTTGGACACAGAGTGGTCTTATTTTTCAGAACTCATAAAAAAGTAATAATATTCTTTGTAGGAGAGGGGAACCTCAGCCTTCAAAACTAAGGATATTTTCAGTCATGAGACTGATATTTTGTTAGCTTTCCAATGTAACAGAGCATCTGTCAAAGACCTTCAAAGATTCTTCAAACCCTTCCATAACTGGTAATTCATAGCTTCTACCAGAATTTTAAGAGATCTTAGCGCGAAGTGCTGCTCTCAAGAGGTTTCAATCTGCTGGGCACTTTTTCATCTTCATCTTATGATTTAACCAATCCCTGTTATACCCATTCAAAAATCTGAATCTCAGAGGTGACCCCATTTATAGCCGTCTTTGTTGCTCCCTCCAGATACAGACAGAAAACATAACTCTTAAAGAAGGTCATGTTTCCAAGACTGCTAAAAGAGGTCCCGAGATCAAAAAAGACCCAGCTTCCAAGAGCTTTGGTTCTCAGAAAGGAATGACACAGAATAGGCGGCCACTTGGTAGGACTGCTCAAAAAGTAACCCCATTGCAATTTTTTTCCATATAAGTACGTATACACAGGCATATTCTATATGTATCTATCTATTCTATATATAGACTACCTATATTATAGAGTTCCAGAATTTTTCTTGTATTAATTGTGGAACCAGAGTATTCAGTACCTTCAGGTACATAGGACAACAGCCCAGTTCCCCCAAGTTTCACTACAACAGATCCTTTGTCTGAGAACTCATTACAGATTTTATTATTAATGTGCTCAGTGCTCTTACTCAGAGGTGTCAGTCATTCAGCTGAGGTGTAGAAACAATTCCCAGTGGCAGAGGTGACTAATTGCAGCTCCCTTTCCCCTCTCACCTCCAATCTGTCTGAAGTGAAGCAAGAACAGCCCACAAGCAAATTCCTATTTGCCCACCTACCTGCCCAGTGGGTAGGCTTCAGCACAACACCTGATATTTTACTTGCCCCTGCCAATGGTCAAAACCTACATGTTTGTGCAGAAAGCAACCAGACAGTAGTCCATATCCTCCTTCTAGTTGCTCTGGTTGAGTTCAACCTGTTAGAAAAAGGCTTTTGGCTCTGATAAGCAAAGAAAATTAAACAGCCCAGTTCTGCCTTTATCTGAGACACACTTGTCTCAATCTGGGTAGGTCTGAAACTAGTGACTTGTTTTGGATAGCAAAGTGCTTGGCTTTTTCAGCTATGACAGCTTTACGCTCAACTTGAGTGGGATTCAGGATGAGAAGCTCAGAGAACTGAGTGGTCAGATAAAAAGCTCTCTGGAGAGCTTCCAATACTGCCATCTATACAAACTGAACTCTGGCACAAAATCTGGAAAAATAGTTGGCTTGGATTTGTCTTGTGTTTCTTTAGTACGTGGGAAGCCTATAACTATAGCAAGTACTATTATCATCTCTACCTCAAATATAGCATCTCACACAGTTTAGTTTTGTCTACACTTATAAATGACAGCTCAAAAAATACATTCAAACTCCAACTTTGTCAAGGACATCCTTGTGATGTGTAAAGGATCCTATGTCTACTATACACATGCTAAGGAACAATATTAGCACCACTCACCTGGTATTCCTGGCACATTAACCTATAGATCTTGCCACTTCTCACGCCTTCCCAGATCAATTAAGACATTTTGCCCATTGAGCCTGACGCTTAAGAAACAATTCTTAAGATAACAGTTCCTTAAGAACTCCTTTTCCTCCATATATACATCCTTGTGCAGGCTCTTTTCAGGAGATCCTTTTCAAAAAATTATTGAGAACATGGGAAGCACCTTATTCTTTACTTAGTCAGAGGAGAGGGCTTGCTTGTTACATTGTACTAACTACTCTCTGGTTTGATCTTTTTTGGCAGTTACAGTAATTTCTCACTGACATTTAGGTATGACTGATACCCAGATTACTATAAGGAATAGGTAGATGTTGTCCCCTTTGCTGCTTTGAGCATCTTATTCAGTCTCTTGCAACCACAAGCTTTGTTAATTTAAATAAGATCTATACTAATACAGAAATTTTCAAGGTAACTTGAAAGAACTAAAAGGGCCCACACTTGAATGGGACAGGTGGCTCTTCTCAGCTCTGTTGAGCACACCAAGCTGTTTTAAGTACAAGAAAATGCACACCTGCTTTTCCCATGGAAATAGCAACAGAACAGGTAGCTATATAAGTAAATTAATAAGTGCTGTCTGCATGACAACATAGATTAACACACAATATTTTTAAAGGGCACTAAAGTGTTCAAATGAAGTGTTAAAGAGCAATATTGCTGTGCCACCACCATGGCCTGAAGATGAGCTGAAGAGGAGAGAACACACAGCCACCCTCCCCTTAACTTTCTGAAGCCAAGTATAATCAATACTGTTTTGTTAAGAGACTAGTCTGGGAATGACAGACAATGAGAAATGCTTACAACAGGCGTAATTTCTTTATCTCTCAAACTACACGCTTCAAAATATGTGTTTAAAATAGGCAGTTTGTACCCACATAAATCTAACTCTAGAGTTAGAAGAATTTTGGAACATGGGAAAAATAGGAGCTGGGTTGTCACCTCAGTCCCCTATAACTTAGGGTATGTATCTAAGTGGATTTTGAGGCTATTGAGAAAGCAAGATACTATTTACACAAGAGGTTTGGTTCAAACACTCCCTACCCAAGTTTAACTGTGAAGAACTGAATGACATCTTAGAGTAACAGCTTTTTTCATGGTGCTGGTAGCATAAAAGGGATCTGTTCAATAATCCTTCCTAAAATAATGCAGAAAAACTTTATATACTACTTAATTAAGCCTCAAAACTTTCCTGGTTTCAACATATGTATCACATTAATATATTGATAACTTAAGACTTTCACCAAGTATTTTAATTTTCCCCCCAAATACACCATGAAAGCGAATGCAGATCAAACCAAATATTCCCCTCATCTTTTCAACAACAAAGTCATAGCCTGCAGTTTTATCTGTGCTATATCTGAATACATAGAGCAAGGCTGGGTAGTGGATTCTGGTGACTTTGTGATAATCTGGCACTACACAACTGCTAATAGCACTATTTTAGCACCTCTCCATTAATGGAGGAAACAACCGAAAACCCACTGGTAAACTCCTTGCTAAGATTACATTAAAAACACCAAACCTTCCTGAATAATGAAAAATTATTCCTGTTTAACAAGAAAAACAGTTGAGAATTAATGATTAGACAGGCAAAAATCAATGACACAACTGATCTGATTGTAGATAAATGAATAATTATTTATTCACAATAGGAAAAACAGCAGAATAAATATCTGGAGCCTAGCAGTTGGGTAACTATTTCTGCTACAGCATCTGGATAAAGGGTTATGTTCCAGCAAGCACAGTTTGCTCTAGGACCCTAAGTGTCATTTTTCTGGACTGAATTAGGCACCTGAAGGCACAGGAGGACACTTAAACACCTAAAAGATTCTGGAGCACAGGACCAAGCTAAGATGTACTTTAGACACTTAAGGATGCGGGCTAACACTGATTTAAAAAGGCTTTTGTTTTTCTTTAAAGACCTTACAAAAAAGAGTACATGCAATTTTTAAAGGATCTCAGTGACTTGGAAAACTAAGTGATTCTTAGTATATGCAATGTTTAATTTATATATTACATGCATAAAGAAAAAACCCACTTAGTTCATTCAGCTCATCAGACTTGTGTGGTTTTCTGCCAAAGAACATGATTAGTTTTGAATTTCCCATCCAATATAGTTTAAACTTCAGGTAACGTTAGGTGTAAATGTAGCTAAAATACAGTGTGCAGCTTGTAAAACTTAACAGCTCCACTTAAAAAAAACCTCAGTTCCTACCAGAATCTAGCCTACCAATACCTCAAAAAAACCCACCAAACCTAGACAGAAGAACAAACTCTACACACACAACACTGGCTACACACATAGACAGGGCACAAAGCTACAGAGGTGGGAGCTGAGGAGCCTGCAGCCTATCTTCTTTCCCCACAACAATACAGCTAGGTCTGCAGACCTCCAGACACCTATCCGCACACTTTCATAAGGACAAGATAACAAAAACTGATCAACTTCTTGCTAAGAAGACCCTGCAGCATTCCCAAGAATGTGACATCGGAGGCAAAGCATGAGCTGAAGTAATGTCTGTAACATTCACAGCCAAAGCAACCAAGGCTGCTTCCATGTGCTGGCTCCTGCTTTACTCCCCACTATGAGCTGGCTCTTCATCTCATCTGTTGCTGGTCATCAAGATTCACAGGTATTTTACAGCTTCCTAGTTTGCAAAGAACTCATCAAGATGTGAAATGGGTCAAGGATTTATCAGCTGTTTCACAACTATTTTTATATAGAATCATAGAATCATAGAATCATAGAATCATAGAATTGCCTGGGTTGGAAGGGACCTCAGAGGTCATCAAGTCCAACCCTTGATCCACTACCGCTGCAGTTACCAGACCATGGCACTGAGTGCCACATCCAGTCTCTTTTTAAATACCTCCAGGGATGGAGAATCCACTACTTCGTGGGGCAGCCCATTCCAATGCCTGATCACCCTCTCCATACAGAAATTCTTTCTAATATCTAACCTAAACCTCCCTCAGCACAACTTGAGACCATGTCCTCTTGTCTTGCTGGTAGTTGCCTGGGAAAAGAGACCAACCCCCACCTGGCTACAACCTCCTTTCAGGGAGTTGTAGAGAGTGATGAGGTCTCCCCTGAGCCTCCTCTTCTCCAGACTGAACAGCCCCAGCTCCCTCAGCCTCTCCTCCCAGGACTTGTGTTCGAGTCCCTTCACCAGCCTGGTTGCCCTCCTTTGGACCTGCTCCAGGACCTCAATATCCTTCCTGAACTGAGGGACCCAGAACTGGACACAGTACTCGAGGTGTGGCCTCATATAAATGCACATATATTTAGCTTACAGCAAGAGAGGTTACATTCAGTAAAAAACACATTTTGAAATAGTTTTTTGCCAACTCAGCCATTACATTAGATTTCCAGCCAAGAACCAGTTCCCATATCACTGTTTACTTTGAACAGGGTATCTCAGTGAGGAGACACTCCTATTGATTATAGCTGGTGACTTTATACTTCACTGCCTGAGGCTTTTAGGAGTGCTCAGCTAGATGGGAGAGAGGAGCACCTCCACTCATCACCCATCTCTGAGAAGATACCAGGGGATCTGGAGACCACACAGAATTTCTTAAACTTCATTCAAGTTATTGTCTGACAAAAAGGCCAGCCTCAACATTGATGGATGAGACCAGCTCCAGCACTAGGCACTGCCAGAGGGACAAGGCTATAAAGTCTCCCAGTTCACCTTGACATCTGCAGATTTCACACTGTCACTTCTCTTTCCCAGTTCCCCATCAGAGTTCAGCCAGGTGCATAGTGCACAGAAAAGGGCAAAGACCTATAACAGCTGTGTCCTGTGCCAGCAGTCAGACAGGGAGTGGTGGCAGAGGTTGTCTCCTTGGGCACCCATGCAGACACAGCCAGAGTACAGTCTGCAGCACAGGGAGGAAACGACTGGGGCCTCCAAACCGAGACATGGGGCATTTCTGACCAGTCTACAGTGGCAGCTCTTTCACAGGACTCAGCTATTCACTGTGTATTTAAAGACTCTGTAAATAACTACTCAGGGGATGTTTTTTTTCAAACATACCAATGATATTTCATCAAAAGATCTTCTTTACAGAAATAGAAGAAGGAGAAAAAATATTTACTTGGAGTGTGGTTCATGGGAGCTCCATTGGCTGGTGTGCTATGGTAAATGATTACAGTCTTTTAGGGACAAATAGACCTGGTGGGGCAGACTTGTTCCTGTTCTTGAACTAGCACAGGTGCAAGAGAAATACCTTGTACCTTGTCCACTCAGACTCTGCTGAAGGAATAGTCCTTTAGAACAGTCTGCTTTAGTATAGTCCTTTAGAATAGTGCACAGACCCTGGAGTCACTGGAACACTGTCTCCATCACCATGCTGCTTCCTTCTCAGTCTCTTACTGAAGCTTGCCAAAGAGACAGACAGATTGGGAAGCAGTGGATTCACCCACACACCCTCTAGGCTTTCTGGGCTGCTCAAGCCCAACACCCCCCCCATCCCCTCCCCCCTT